>JAHZMW010004603.1:0-11995 GCA_027743745.1 Alloscopus bannaensis
TTTGCTTCTGCCCCCCACTCATTTGGCTTCCCAAAAGCCCAACTCTAGTTTCGTATCCCTATTGAACAAATGCGTGCCAATGTATTCATTGTCCACCCATAAGCCAGTATTTAGTATAAATATTGATAGTGCTTAATGAACATACCGACGGAAGGCTGGAAATAAAATTATGCATATTTGTTGCTTTTGCAGCGTCAATGATTTCACTCATATCCACTTCTCGCGTAGTATCTCCGTAAGCTATATTTTCCTTTATGGAACAGTCGAATAGAATTGGTTCCTGTGCTACCAAAGCAATTTGTTGGCGGATAAAATCCAGATTGATTCGCTTCAAGTCAAACTCATCGAATTTCTATGAAGTCCAAAGAGACACCGTTATGAGAGTCACATTACTGGAGAGTTATCAACGGTAAAGTGTGTTGTACTCTAAGGTTTCAACAACAACGATAGCCTTACCACGCTGCCTGAAGTTGGATCGTAAAATCGAAATATTAATGCAGCGCATGTGGATTTTCCGCTCCCTAAGAAATTAAGGCCAAGTAATATTAAAAACCCTTCGAAAGAGTGGATTCGACATACTCATAAATAGTTTTACTGTATTCAAATGACAACGTACCGGAAGGTCCGCATATAGCTACGCTTTCACCCGACTTCACTGTCATAGACAAGTTTTTCAGTACTTTGATTGCAGGACGATTTTTGTAGTGAAAGTTTACCCTTTCAAAATCAACTTGACCTTTTACGCAGCCCTATAAACAAAGCACAACTTGCAAGAGGTCCACTAACGCTAAGTCAACAAACAGCAGAAGAATGCCAAAAATGAATTACCAAAACTACGTTCGGAGAGAAACGGGAGATGGTTGACGTAGAATCTAAAAGTTTGAATATTCTAGCCGCTGCTATTTTACCCTTGTCATAATCTGGGGCATAGCTTATTGCTGCTCCTCCAGACATGGTGCAGTAAATCAGTGCTTCTGCGACTCTGTGCAGTTAATCAAATCCAATTTATACTCTCACAACTCGGCATTGATAAAAAGTTCCGGTAATATTATTAATAAATCTTACTTGAAAACGTCTCCAATACCCGCGCAAGCCTGCTCCACTAAATAGCCACCGTACCACAAACTTATGCAGTAGCAAATTATTGGACCACCGTTAACGAGTCCGTATACAATTCCGCGCACATGAGCACGCTTCTTGTTAATTCTATAAAATTTGCATTAAACAAAACTAATCACATTTTTGATCCATCACAAACCTTTTCAAAACATGTTGATCAGTTGGAGACTTGGCTTACCGGTGAGATGCTTGCAGGGCTTCTTCATACATTTCCATAAACTGTTCCTCGGCGCATAAACCAGCCACTGTTCTGATGTTGTTCAACGCCTCGATAGCAATGTTGCACGAAGATTCGATGGAATCCCTCTCAATCACATTGTCCGAATTCATAACTTTGCCCTCCACAAATGATATGTAGAGCATCAGCGGAACGAACACAATCGTGACGGCAGCCATGTTGGGAAGGTAGTAAAAGGACATTGCTCCTGCAGCAAATACAATTGCAAACGCCTGCAACACTCCAGCCAGTCTGGATCCAGTGGCGCCCCGAATGCTGGAAGCGTCCGTTGAAAGACCTGATGCTAGTTTCCCCACAGTGTTCTTGGGATGGTCGAAAAATGATATTTCCTGTTCCAGTAACTTTGCAAAAAGTTGCTTTCGAACGTTGTACGTGAACCCCTCTCCCGAAAATCCGATCAACATTTTCTAAATCACACAAATTCATATATTATCATCACTTAATTTACATAAACTTCAATCAGGCAAGTAAAAATAAATTAACACACCTGGATAAACCCACAGGTTCCCATAACTGCTGCGATAATTAAATAGAGGAAACAGTAGTACGCTCCATAATACAAAACCTCCTCGTCATCTTTCAGCGTGAAGGACTACAAGGTTTTAAGAGCAAACCAAAAGCACACATTATAAATCTCCACTTGAAATCGCAAAAAAAAGTCAGTATGTAAACGTAATGAAACAGTTGATTTATAAACCTGAATGAAATCTCCAAAGATATAGGCATAGGCCGGCAGTTGAAGACCCTTGACGACAGAACAGACGAATACAATTAATAGGTATGGCCACTGCGGCATGTTCGACCTCCACAATCGGAACAAACTGACATTTCCAGTCGCCTTCTTCTCATCATCATCATCCTGCAAAATCGTACAGAATGTTCCTCAAAACCACTCACTAGTACAAATCATTCGCCCTGCTTCACTCTCTAATATATAATCGCTTCAAATAATCACCTCTTCTGCGTGAGAAATTGGAACATCGTCAACAGATGTTTGGCTCATTAATCTTGTACGACTCGTAATTTTCCCGGTTCCTCCTTCTGCAGCCATGTACTCTTGTACGCCATCAGAATCTTCAGTATCTTCTCCGTCTTCCGTGCTATTCCTGTCTGACAAAACATCACCTTCTTCCTGGTTTAGAACTAGCTGATAATAACGTCCACGAAGTTGCATCAACTCGGAATGGGTGCCTTGCTCAACCGCCTACATAAAAAGTCATGTCAGTTTATAAAATGGTTTAATAAATCGTTTTCATTTTACTTTTTGTTGGCGTACCTTGCCGTGGTCAATTACATAAATCACGTCCGCAGCTCTGATTGTACTCAGTCGATGTGCAATGATAATAGTAGATCTACCGTGACTTGCTCTTTCTAGAGCTGCTTGGACAATGCTTTCACTCTGAAAGTCAAGAGCAGAAGTAGCCTCGTCGAGAAGCAGAACTGCTGGATTTCGGACAAGCGCTCTAAATCGACAATTACACAAGATAAAGTACCAATCATAAAGTAACTAAATAAATTCAGTTCTGTCAAATCTACTAACCTCGCAATCGCAATGCGTTGCTTCTGACCCCCAGATAAACTTGTTCCTCGCTCACCAACTCGCGTATCGTACGTCTATCGAGAAAAAATATTTGTTCTCCTTCAGAGTGGTAATCAACATTTTAACTAGGGTCCACTAATTGTTTATGTACCTGAGGCAACTGCATCACAAAATTGTGGGCATACGCCTGTTTGCAAACTGCCTCGATACTTTCCCTGGAAACATTTTTCAATCCGAAAGATATGTTCTCGGCAACTGACATGTGACTCGTAACGATAGCTTCTCCAACACCTGACCAATGAACAACAAGTTGCCTCATAAAAGCCACAATTTAAGGTGGTAATTGATTAATTGCTGGTATATGAAGAATTGAAGCTTACCGTTACACCCTGTCGCGAAGGGTACGAGAAACTGACGTCACGAAATTCTATATCACCGCTTGGACGAGTATTAGGCGTAATCCCATCTGGTGACAAACTATTGATCTCTGACTCCCTGCAAAATTTTATAGTAGAGATAAACATATTTTGAATTCATACAACGAAAGCAGCATTTTATGTACCTTTCTAAAATAGGAAAAATGCCCTGAGCTGCCCCAGTGCCTCCGCTCACAGCCTCAATATAATCTGACGATGATCCAAAGTAAAATCCAGCCATCAGAACGGAGAATAAAATCTGCAATTAACAGTAATGTAGTCAGTACTTACAGTTTTCTCATGAGGTGTATCATGGTTCATAGAAATTAAAAAATACCACAAGAATATTATCAGGTCCGTAAAGTCCGTCACCGGTTTCCCTCGAGTGTACAACCAAAACTGAGCCGTACCAGAAGGCATAGGCAAAATTGGTTAGTGACACAAACCAACTGAGGCCGTTGCCTAACCCAGTGAGAACGTGGCGTCGGTACGCTACTTTCTTGGCATGGACAATTTTCTCGTCATATCGCTTAATTTCCCTGTCTTGTCCATTAAAGGCATGGACGGTTCGAACATTGGTGAGCACCTCCTCAGCAATTGCCCCAGCTTCGGCGTACGCGTCCTGTTCCTTGGATGTCATTGAACTCTGAACACTCGCGTCAAAGCCCGTAATGATCCCGAGAACAGGTATGAACGCCATCAAGGCCAAGGTTAGCTTCCATCCCATGAAAAACGATAGTCCCGTTAAGAATACACAATTAAAAACGCCGGACAACAGCATCCCGACCTTCTCGCTCATCGCATTCTGGAGTTTCAGCATGTCGCTAATAAAAAATGAGCCCAATGAGCACCTGCTCCACATCAGAGGCAGACATTGTAAATCATTGGATTTAGTTACTTACTCCACCATTCTCGAGGAAAACTCTCTTTTTGCATTCTTATCAAACCAACTAATGTCTTGCTGCAGAAGTTTATGAAAATATTCTTTTCTAATTTTGTAGACCTACAACAACCAAAACAATATATATAATAAAAATACCTTGCACACAAGAGTGCATAAACAGTTTTTTAAACAATATAAACGCACCTGCTTTTCCGCCACATAATTAAGACACATTACAAATATGTAGCCTGCCACAAACTCAAAAGCTCCTATGGATGACTGGTATATAACAAATTTTTCCACTCCCCTCATAAATGGCGACGTTTCATTAGTCTTCGGTGGAGGACATTGCCTCGATGAATTTGAAGCATAATCGACCATTGTCTTTGTAAACTGGCCAAATGAAAAATTCGCCCATGCTGGAACGATGCCTGTTAAGGTTGCTGCTACTAGGCCAAAAATGAAAAGAAATTTCTCCCACTTGTTTGAATATCGATACTGGAAAACAAAAAAGCATAATAAAATTATCCGCAACCAAACCAATATTCACGTGTTCCTATCTACTTTCAAAAATGTAATTCCAAATGTTTGTTCAATTGTAAAAATTTACCAAACTGAAATAAGACACGCTGGCCTTCGGTTCTCCCGTGTCATCTGCATTTGAGACATTATTTGAACCACTAGATCCACTAGTGGATTCATTTGGCGAGTGTAAAGTAACTTTACTTTGCTTTGTTTGTACAATGAGAACGTCATCAGTGCAATTATTGGAAGTACTGTTACTAGTGTCAGGTACAGACTCATCCGGCAAGTGCTCGGATGACAACAGGTTCCTTCAAAAGACAAAATATTTCCAATCATGTAGCAAATGCAAAGATAGTTTTTGGCAAACCAAAGTAAATTCATACCGTTAATTATTTATTAAATGCTAATCAATTATAGTGCGCCAACCTTCTATCACTATCTTCATCTTCGGCATCTCCACCGCGTTGCTTAAAGCTGTTCAAACTAGGCATCTTAGTTGAATATCACAATCGTTTCCTGTGTCCGACAAAGAGGTAAGCTAACGCTTGACGACAACAATTGAGATCCGTCAATCAATGCGTTCAAGTACCGGGCTGCTCCACCTGAAAATTATGAGCAAAACCATGCATAGATATGTGAAGGCGTTACATATGATGTATGTATAGTTATTTTAAAGCCACGCCTCCACCCCACTCTGGCTTCTCCAATTTATAATATTTAATTTCAAATAATGGTCTTTTCCGGGTACACAAAATAACACATTTAAATATATCACCACAATGCCAAATCTACGCCAATTTCCTTATGATGTATGACTTACAAAGTGATAATATCAAATACATATACGACTTCACACACGCTATACGTCAAACCTGGCAAAGAGCAATGATCGCTGATGAGCTCCTGACATCGAACATGCTGACCTCTCGCTTATTTCATAGCTTAGCTGTCAGAGAACGACTGGTACGTTGATATGAAAGCGATACGAGACCGCAAAGCTTCCGCTGGAGTCAACAGATTTTATGCCGAACACTGCTCAATGTATCGATTAACAATTACACGAGTAATTACACTCCAATGATAACTTTATATGCCATCAGACCCGTGTCTTTATTACAGCAGTATACCAGTACCGCTAGCCATTCATGTCGAACTGCACGATTGATGATCATTGGTTTGATGGTATGTGCACGATGACGACGTAACTGGCCGATACAATCAGCAAATGAACATCTTTCATTGATGCCGTCTTCATTATCGTACGCAGAGCACAAACGCTGCGATTCAGCAATTTATAGTACATTATGAAATGTAACTAAAATAACATAAATCATTTAACCATTTAGAGTCGAATCAGCATGCTGTACTTTTAAATTATTGCTATCATTTACAGTAGCTTACAATTTACAACTCATGCGACGTCAAAACTAGCAGAGAAGTTCTCTCTAGCCGAGAACCTACCTTCTGCAAACCCACACGTGCTCCAAGTCGACCTTTGTTGCCTCTATTTTTTTGTATATTGTGCGCGTGTTTCTGGCAAATCAACAATCGCCTATTTCACAAAGAGTTGTAACTACAAATCTAGAAAATCCAACGTCTTCGTCTCGTATATCCGCAGGTGATTACAATGTATTCTCACAACACTTTTAAAACACGGCTTCACAAGATTGCCAATTGAATGCACGTCTTTGACTTCAGTTTCCAGTGACACGTTTTTCTTCACATGTCACCATTTCGCTTGATAATATATGACTGATTGCTCCATCGTCGAGCCACTCGTACTTAAGCGATTACTAAAAAATATATATATAATTATGTTTACTTGCGGGAATGAGGCACGTTTTTGTTGGCACGGCATGTGTGTGCAGTTATGACTTTCATTGATCCAACCAGATGATGATGATGACCATTCGCAATGTGGAGAGTACACTACCGACTCGAATGTAAAACGTTTTTTTACTCCACACAAAACAAGCTGAGGAGAGTTCCATGCAAAGCAAGCCGGAGCCAGGAGATTGACGTCCACATGTTCGATGCATGCACAACGTCGTGAGAGTGAAATAGGACAGAGATCTTTAGAAAAGCTTCGTTCCTCTCTTCCAAATATTCCTCATTCGTAAAAATATATTATACAGAATATATTGTACGATAACGCTTAACGATAAAAGATAATGGGATGGACTAACGCCGGCGGTCTTACAATGCTCATGTGCACGCCAGTAGAGCAAACACCTTACTCGCAACGTCTTCCCTACGTTTCTCTGATGGTGTACCCAGGTACCGTACAATTGTCGTTGAAAAACGACAAACGGACGAAAGTTGGCAAAAACAAGCTTAAAATTTAGTAAAAACAAGAACGTCACTCTGAAAAATGTAAGCTGACGATGACCTGTGAACCGGCTCGCAAACAACACTGACGCATGCGAGTGAACAAAGGTTTTCCCGGAATTTAGTGTATTTGGCCTCAATTAGAGACGTCCAATCTGTAATATGGTATTTATGATGCAAGATTTGGATGACTGTCGTTAACTGTGATGAGTTGGCGAGTATAAAAAACGGTTGAGAGCAATTACGACAAAATCAACAATTTCTAATCCTCCGTCGGAATCCGGCAGAGGCACACAAGTCGAGTAAAGTGTGGAGACTATGCCATTAGCTCTCAAGAGTGATGTGCTTGGTGACGCCAATATTTTCTTGTGCTTTACTCCCATTTAGCAAAAATGCTGGACATATTATTTATTTTCAGAATATTATGTAAAGTACATTCTGTGGATTTGTTAGCACGCTTCTCGTGTTAACAAGAGCTGCAAGACAATATAATGTATGGGTTCAAATCCGCGTTTTCATGTCCTTCACCATGTGTCCACACACAATGGCGATTATCTTTTGTTTGACTTTTTTATCATGGCTCAACAAGGCCGTTGTTGCGTTGCTGAGAAGCAAAAATTTGACAGCAAAAAACTAACAATACGGCAATGATGTGCAGATTATGCAATGGATGATTGGTACAAACGGAGCAGTATTACATCAATATCTCCTGCACAAAAATGTGTTTTGCATCACTTACTGGTGTGTATTTAATAAATATCGATCTTTCATTACCTATGCAAATCATAGCTGAAGATAGCCAGCACGATCTATGTATCGTCGCTGGTTTAACTATCACAATCATTTTTAACAGAAATCAAATAGACGAAGAAAATGTGTAGGACAGCACAATGTAGCGTGGTCGTACCTCTAAAACTTTAGACTGCAAACAAGCACCTGCCTGCAATTAATGGAGCACTTTAAAGTCCCAGTGTGTTTCTGACTCATGCATGAAATTTTTCATGGTGTAGTTTTATGCAGTTTGTTAGCTTTTCCCAGCCATCGATGTCTCAGTGTGGTTACTCTGTACAGACGTTATTTTTTTTGCTCTCTACTAGGAGGCGAAGATCAATTTGCATAAAATATTTTTCATCACATTACTTTGTGATATAATCATATCTGTTGTCTCCTCGAATAGTATTTAGTATCTAATGGTGAGATGGGAAAGGCGTCCTTTCAGGAATATTTCAACTTCCTTTTCTTACATGCTTTTAACTGATTAAGCAGAGTTATGTTTACGATTGAATTCCCATGGCGCAATTTGTTTTCTTTGGTTTTTTTCAATACACCCCTAGTTTGAAGTTTGGATAGATTTCTAATACTTGCAGCGGGTGCGCAGGAACCAAATTTGGTTCCATTCGGTAATTTTTCAAAAAATTATCCTACATAAGGGAACCAAATTTGGTTCCCATCAATTTCAAATAAAAAGTAACAAGTTTTGTTAAAGAGTAAAAGTTTTTAAATAGCATTTAAACAGCCATTAATACTAAAAATATATATTGTGTGTGGGATTTTAAATTTCTATGTGGGAAACGGGAAATTCATATTTTTAAAGATAAATAATTCACGTTTTCACGTTCATTCATGTTGTAAGACACAAAGATTGCGTAATTTTTTTTTACTAGACTACAATTATCTCGTCAACCTAGTCCGACGATTGTCGACGTTTTTTTAATTTACGCAATCTATGTGTATGAATATTTTTTGAAAAATTACCGAATGGAACCAAATTTGGTTCCTGCGCACCCACTGACTTGTATTTTTGCTACCTTCAGATCCCAATAAAAAATTCTGTTGAGCAACTGATGTCAGACAAAGCAAACCATGATCACAACACAACGTTCTTGGAGTGGAACTAATAAAACCTGGAGTATTTCCCGTAAAAATGTAATACCAAAAAAGGAGCTTCCTGTATTCCAGGAATTGATCCTATTAAGGTTGAAGGTACATCTTCCTGCGTTTATGGAATTCCATGAAAACCAAATGACTTGAGTAGAGATTCTTGGGAAGCTGTACATTCTCCTGCATTTGTTACAGTAGCCGAAGGGCGTCAAGACTAACATTGAGTACACAGGCAAACCATTTCACCATGAGAGAAAGCGAGGGAAAGGAGACAAGGTGAAAGCGGTACAGAATCATATGATGATGAGAGGACTGAAAGTTCGGAGATTTCCACTCCAGCCCTCAGTGCTATGCAAAGGATGTAGGAAATCCGCACAGCACTCGGATGCTCAATATCATCCGATTTAATTCAGTATTCAACTGAAGCACATTTCCGCGAACCGGTAAACCTGGTTGCTGCTTATTAATCGAGTCATATTTTCATATATGATGACTTTCACTTGTCTTTCCAGACTCCATGGTGGCGTGAAATTAAATGACACTTCCTCGAAGTAAACCTAGTGTTCTGTGCACGCTCAACTGTTGTGATTGGAAACTTGGCTTGTGTGCGAAATCCTTTTTAAAACATATTTTCAGCTAGTGAACCATAAAAGATGTGTACGTTACCGTTGAAGGAACTTTTATTTGGAAACAGGCACGACACTTCTCCTTAATGATGGATAACAGTGTCGTAAGGGCTGTTCATTGCTTGGGAATCAATACAATAATCCTACCAAAACTTAAAATGAATGTGAAGCAAATAATGATTGTATGTGAAAAAAGCTAAAGTGATGTCATGGTTGAGAAATAATTCATTATGCCAGCCGCCAATAAACATTTAGTCGTTGCCGATGATTTTCAGTTACTGTCAACTGTGGAAGTGTGGTGAGTGGAGAAATGCAATAGTCAAATATAATGCCAATTGTTGTGATGGACGAAAGAAAACTCTTCTTCCCTATATCTTCACCAGACACCAGGTATGCATTGCCGTTCTTTACTTTATTGTATTTACTCAGACCAAAATCTGCCAATCGTTCATTCACTTATAAGCAATATCGCTCGCTTATTTGCAAAAGGTCATATTGCATTTACTCGAGTTTTCAAATGGCGTAGGTATTTGCTTTTTAAAAATATCCTGGAAGCCTTTATATAAACAGCCTGCTGGTAGTCACGCACGGAGCTCTGATTGACTAATCGATACACGTGCCTTACAGTAAAAATGTCATTGATCAAGTCACGCGTGTCGATCAGTCAATCAGGTCCGGGTAATCTCCAGCAAGCTGTTTAATAAAAAAAAACCTTCTAGGTTTTGTTTCCTGTGGACTTTAAAGTATAAGAACAGCTCTCGTAAAAAAATCAGGAATCCTAGTTGTTATTTGCGGCTATAATGCTTAAAAATGTTCCAAATTGCTACACAGTTCCACTAAACAGTATCCTTAAATTTCATACAGTTGACCCACACTACATTTAACTTTGCTAAAGACTTGCCAGACCTTGTTTGTGTTGATCTGAACCAGTCACAAAACAACTTAGCACAAAGACATTTGCACGTGCATAATTTGTAACAGTGAGATTCGTCGCCGCGCAAGAGTAAGTCAATTTAAGGGTAAATACTCGGTTACAAGTAACTTAACAAAGATCGATTTATCATAATTTGGAGTTTTCCAAATTGGCCACTAGATTGAATGGACCAGATTGTCAAGCAATAATCAGCAATATTTACTACAACGGCTGGTTATTAAAACATTCTCTGTCAGTTTCTGCATGTCTTTCGTGCTCCCTGGCATTAATCTGAAAAATGGAAACGACAATTTGAATGCAAACCGGGATTACGAATAATAGGAAGATATTATCAAGGGAGAAATTGTCCCATCTGATTTCTGCGCCTTGTGCATCAAGTCACGAAACCCTTGAAGCCCCCACAATTAACGCAGTCTTCTTCTCACAACACATTGTTCCTTCAAACTCCTGCGAGTAAAATTAGGGGAGGGTATAGCGCATAGGGCTACTTAGGGCTTCAGAACAGGATGCGAGTGTGTTGCAGACTGAGTGCTGATTTGCAAACCTTGATGACGAACTCGTATTGTCGTATTTCTTCTCTCGGAGATAACAAAGGGCCAAATTGGGCAATTGCCGAAAACCTGTGAAGTCCAGTTTCTTGTGATCCAAGGTGTCTTCAACTTCACTAACTTCTGGGCCATCGTTCACGTCGTCGTCGTGAAGGGCGAGTCTCTCAACAGCGTGACCCAGCCAAATTTGTCCGGCATCAAACTTAGAGTTTTAAAGGTGTCCATTAGCTCCTCAACTGCATCGAGTCTCTTCACGATGCTCAGTCCAGTAATTCCATGGATATTCCATCTTCCCAATATCCTGGAATAGGTAAAAATCCCATCCAATGATGAACTTCATATTTCATATTTTTCCTTCACGGCAATGTGAAGTCAGAGCGGCAATCAGAGTGGATTGTCTCCTCCTGATTCTGCCTCAGGAGGAGACAATCCACTCTGACCAAAAGACGGAGGCTAGCTCGCGCTTCACATTGCCGTGAAGGAAAACTTGTGTCTCCTTCTCCTCCAGTCCACATCCGGTCTTCACCTCCATATTCATAGTGAATCCAAACCCGGTGTCCAATGCCTGGTCGAGTTTTGCTTTCACCATCAGTCTTCCTTTCAAGCAGGAGCCCCCTTTTCGCCCCTCCATCCTGTGCAATCTTCACGTTCCTTCGTCGACGTCGTTGAAGTTCCGATGAAGTCGAATACTAGAGACGATCCTGGAGAATTCTGGGGATCAATTCATTGAAGGTTGAGATGAAGCAAAGGTGTTCTGGAAGTCGTACATGTCAAAACCTTTGAGACGGCAAGACGTTGCGTCATATCATTTAAAAAATCCTGCTACAACCCTCCCGCTGTGCACTCCCCAAGAACTTAGAAACAATACAAACGCATTAGTGACCTGAATTTTACCACGTTGATTCGTCGTCGTCGCCACATGCAAAAGAATCCCAGAAACTTGCTGCTCTTATGATT
>JAHZMW010004604.1:0-23210 GCA_027743745.1 Alloscopus bannaensis
AAATTAAATGCAAGTTGTAGAAAATTGATAGGCAGTTAACCAGTTGTGCTGGCTGGCTTGCAGACAGGGCGCTCGGAACAAGTGGAATGGCCGTCCTTTTTTTCGCAAACATTTTCCATGACACAGGGTCCACCTGCACAACGCACATTAGCACAAGTTATCCCACGCTTTGTCTTGGTCTTCTCACACATCGGTTGAGGAGGACAAGGAGCTCGGAAGCATTGGACCTGGTGAAGCACACATTTTTGCCCCTCGGGACAGGTCATCGTGTCACAGGATGGCTGACTTTGAGGAATTGGAACGCAACGAGCTGTTTTGGAGCAGGGTGGCTTTTCACAGTTTTTCGGGGTCTCGTCGATGCAAGTTGTGTTGTACGCGCAGAACACCGCTGCACATGGCGAGAGTGTGGGTGCCTCTGTAATTAAAGTAATTATGTTAATATTTCGTCCAAGTTGAGAAAAAAATCAATTCATACTTACGATGAAAATACTCACCATTTCCAACCGGAACAGCCTCTGTGAGGTGAAGACATATCACTTGAAAACATACCAAAATCACGAAACGTGTCATTTTCGCTATTAACCCTGGATTTCAGTTTGAAATTTTCAATTTAAATGCGTAAAAACTGAGGAGCTGTTTGCATGAACGAAGCAAATGATGTGAGACTTTTAGTTTTTGGATTGCTGCTCGTGATCCTGGAATTCCCGTGCGCTAAACTCTTTTCGTCACGGAGAATACCGTGAAATGCTTTTGCAACTTTGGATTATAGTTTAGTCACGGCATATACACATACTTATATACATTGTGTGTGGCTTACTTTCGTCAGGATTACAAATAATGTAATGCGGATGGACAAACAAATGTAAGCTCTGTATACAAGACCAATTAATTGTGCTTGGACAAAATATTTGAGGATGTGCCACACACACGAGCTACACTTGTACTGTCACGCTAAAAACGTGAGCTAATCTGCAATTTCATCTTCTAGCGTTTCTGCGAAATGAGTCGTGTTGAGCAAAGCAGCAAACAACACATAAAGTTCATTCAACAACAATACATGAGTATGAGATGAATACATGTTTAGATTTTATGCTTTGATGGCTTTGGTAATTTTTGGTGTAATGACGCACGAACATCTTTTCAGCAAATAACTACAGCTTTGTAATACGAGTGTATGAGTTTATTCGGCTTGTACATTGTAGCGACACAAACGAAGTAGTCTAAAATTTATTGGAACGCGTATTTTTTGCAATGGCACTGTTCAGTTGTTTACCGCTACTGGTCTGCAGGTTGGACCTCCGGGAGGACATGGAGCTCGAATGCAGAAAATTTGGGTCATTTCGCATACTTCGCCCTCAGGGCAGATTATATCTTCGCAGGTCTGACGTCTTGGCACACAACCCCCTACCAAAGGACAATTTTCTCCGGTGCAACCCTCTTCAGGCTGTTCAACGCAAGTTGTGTCTCTATTACATTTTATCGCCATGCACGGAGTGAAGGGGGGTACTGACGGTGCTGGTTTCTCTGCAAAATGAAAATATGTTTATTTCCCACACTTTTCATGAATTACAGAAAATTCTGGATATATAATTAATAGACTAGAACCAGCATTCGTAGGAATGGCCACTGTGAAGTACAGAACCGCTGCTTGAAGACACACGAAAATCAGTAACTTGGACATTTTCAACTTGCTGACTACTGGATTTTTTATAGATTATTTCAGAAGTGGGAGTGGGGTGTAAATTGATCTCTACTGAAAGTCTGGCACGCTTTATATACTTGCGAGCTAACGAGGTTATTTAAAATTTGAGTCACGTCCGAAAAGAATCGCGTGGGTGCTATGCAAATATAAGCTGGAAAACGCAAACACTCTGATGGTAACTTGCAGTCGGCAGAATTAATGCTAGCTGGATAAAGCTGCAAGTTTGCCCTTTACGAAGACAAGTGCTCATAAGCCACGTTAGGTTTTCGGTACGTTGTGTACTGGATAATGTTATTCTTGATTGCTGATACATACGTTAATGAATAATGATAATTGATAAACTGCATCGCATTGAGAGAAGGGTGGGCTACTTTGCATTGACGACTGTACATATACATATAGCATAAAATAATATGCTGTACAACAAGTTACATCTCAATATAATCCAGAATATAATATAGGTATGTACATAGGTATATGTATATTCTATGCAGAATCAGAGATATGCATAGTTTCAGAGTTTCACAGAATGAGCTCAACGAGTATCAAGTTTAGTGAAGTGATTCGTATGCAAAATGTGACTACCTCTCAGAGTTTGCATTTAACATACACCATGCATATCTAGGTACGCATAATTATCTAATTCCTAAAGAATATATAACGATGACGTGTCTAGGTGGATCTTCGAATAAATATATATATATGCAGAGTTGCTAAATTACGTATATGTGATAAGTAATTAAACGTGTACTTAAATTAAAACCCAGAGTTGTTATGTTTTCCAGCCTTCATGACCTACAGCCGTTTGTATGATGACCTCACATTGCTCGAAAATGCGAAACTGATGAGATGCTTTAGAACCTTGCATTATTTTAAGAAGTGCAAAATGCCCCATTTCGTTGATCGCTAGTTGTTGTGATTTGGAGGAATGTTAGCTTTTTTCATCACTTACTTTTTCCCTAATTAATAAAATATAACATTGGTTGCTGACCGTTTAATGTGATTTTAGCCAAGTTTTTGTAACTGCGCTTTCCTAACATTGAATTTGTTTTATTTCAGGAAAAACTCGATTTAACAGCGAAATGGTGCGTCACTACCGGAGAAAAACTGTGGAGCGTTGGTCCAAGTCGGATTTGATCGAAGCTCTCCGTCGTATTCTAAGTAATCAACAAAGGATTCCTGACGCTGTCAAAACGTTTGGAATATCAAGGGCCACACTCTACCGTTACCTCAAGTGGTTGAAAATGATGGGCGGTGGGAGTGATGAGAACCTTGACCAGATTCAATTCAACGCGTACGGAGGCTGTACCATTTTGACGCAAACTGAGGAGAACATCTTGTCGACAACTGTGGTGGAAATGAGAACCCGTGGTCTCCCGATCACTGCTTCGGACGTTAAACAAATTTGTTTCGATTACTGTGAGGCGAACGGGGTGCCGAACAAATTCAAAGTGGAGAGCCAGAAGGCGAGTAATGACTGGTACTATGGATTCATCAAGAGGCACCCAGAGTGTCAGTTGCAAAGGCCAGGAAAGGTTGGAGGGGGTTCGAGCGGCAGGAGTGACAACAAGAAAGGTCGCCTAATCTACCTTTGGTAATTGGTTTAAATCATTTGTAAAGGTTGATATTTACTCTTCCATTGTTATGATCACAGGCGCTGCAAGGGACAATCAATGTGTAATTCCTGACGAGCAGCAGGATTTCGTGGATCTGATTCTTGGAAGTACTGGCGTTGAGAAGACGCATTCCTCCCAAAGTGACTGCAGCGACGAAGACGACAACTTTGGCAAGGCCAATAACGAGACGAATGTAGCTAAAAGTAATCAGAAGATAGCTGAGGAAATGCAAGGCGAGGGTAATGACAAAGGCGAAGAGGAACATGATGACGCCCGAGCCAGTGATACGGGAAGCGGCGAAGAAACAGAGGAGTCAGAAGTTGACACAGACGCGGAGACAGTTGTTGACGATTGTGATTATATGGATGATTGAGTTAACGAAATATTTCTCCATTTTTTAAAATGAGATTTAGAGATGATTTATTAAGACGGCTACATTTTTGTACTGTATGTGAAATTGTGAACTTTTCTCTGGCGAATAAACGACTGCGACTGTTGCTGGATTTATACGCGTAGTATGTGGATGTTATGTTGGGGTGATGGTAGAAAGTGCTAGAATTTGTGTAGAATTTGTTGAATCAGGTTAAATGTTTGAGTAAAGATTAAATGAATAATTTAAAATGAACTCGTTTATTTAAAAATTTCAGGAAGTGTTTGAAAGATGCGCACAATATTTTGCGTATTTAGAATTCGTAGACACAATTCCTTCGAGCGAAAGCGTAACGTAATTAAGCCAGTATTGTAATTGTAACAGCACGGATTGATGAAAACGGTCACTCTGTTTAGTTCCATAATTAGGTACAGCAGTAGGCACAATTTGGTTTACAGTTTGCATTCTTTCATTCGTTATAGTTTCAAACACTCGAGCGTATAGCTTAACATTTTCTCTTGCACTAGTCGAGCTTTCGTTACGTCGTGAGCCGCAAAATTGATAATGCGACTCCATTGAAAAAAGCACTTTCAGCGTGATTTTGTCCTTTTCAAGCTGCTGTATTTGACTTTCCCTTCTGTACAAATGTCCGATGGCAGATATTACACTTTAGAGTGCGGTCCTTGTTTCCACTCCCCGCAATTTCGGACTGATCTTCCGGCTTCACTCTGTACAAGTGGAAAAAGGCTTTCCGGCAAACGTTACAGGGGAACGTGTAGGGCGAATCCATTGTTGTCGAGATGCAACTTTTACCACTGCCGCTATCCTTTTGCTGCTGGTTTTGATTTTTACCAGTGCTCATTCTATCCACTTACTTTGATTGACAGAGATTTTCTAATACTGGATTACTAGCGTATTTACTTCAAAAAATATCTCAAATCTTTAATAATAAATTGTGAGTTTGAGAGCATGCTTTTACCTTCTCTTCTGGAGGAATCTCAACTCTCAAGTAATGGCTCACGGGAGGATTTCAGGGTGCACGATTGATTCTATTGTATTCACATTTTGCGACTCGTCTCAGTCGCGTTTTATTGGAAATCTTGCACATGCATAAAGGTCACCTTTGCTTCTCCGGCGTAGCTTATGGATTTCACATGACAGCGGGAGGTATAGTAAATGACAATGGTGGAGCTTTCTGATCAAAATCTGTTCTTATTGCTTGGTATTCTCATACTATAAGACATAATATTTATATACATATTATTGCGTAGTACATGTATTGTCGTTTGTCGTTCAAGCAAATTGCAGTGTGCAAACAAGAAGCTAGTATAAAAGTAAACTTTTTGTTTCGAGTTACGATATACATTCAATGAAGTTTGTAGACTATTTCGTAGTCCGGACTGTCCGATAACAATAGATGATATGTATGTCTAGAGAGCCTTGTAGACCAAATATCTTGATATCCATTACGTTGGACGGACACCGCACTGCAGTGTCCTGGACAAAAAATTTGCCGGAGACAGCTAACCATGGAACCACATCGGTGAAGAAAGTGTGATCGTAGCAAAGTCAGGCGTAAGTAGGATGTGGGCATTTTGTGACCAATTGTTTGTGACAGGAGGAACTGGCACCATTCTTTTATTTGTGAACAACTGAAGGGGTTTCTTCGTGCTTAGAGTTTCAATATATAATGCAGCCATTATATTTTGTACTCTATGCCATTAACATGTACTGTAAACCTACCTGGTTTGTATATTCTATATTTAAATGATGAGAAAATTTTATTCGTTCAAGGCATGTAATATGTGCATGAGTGCACGGGACGGTAAAAGATGAATAACATCTCTCACGGAATCACGAGGAGGGATGAAAGTGGAAGTTTCACCATTTAACTCCTTGAAGACTGGCACCTCACTGGAGAAGCACTGTCTTCAACTGGATTCAGGTCAAGTGTCATGGAAAACGGTGATTAAAAATTATGCAGGAGCTTGTGCGGTGAGCAGTAACAAAACTATTTGGTCGGTGGTTTTGGTCTCTTCATTTCCATTCATAATGAAGTCAACTCTGGACTATTGGCTATCGTCCATTCAAAACTTTTCCAGAGTTTTTTCAAGTAAAATTCAGTGAAGCTTTAAGTATTGAGTATACATACTTTCAGACATTGAACATGGCAGCCCAGGAAAACGTTTTCATGATCCCACTTCCACATAATCAAAATGCCCCTATTGTCGCTCATAACGAGGAAGACCTCGCTGGAGGGCGTCGACTCGGACCTTACCGTCGTAGAGGCCCTGCACCTCTTCGTCAGATTGGATCCCAGACCTTTGGTGAGGTTCGCATCGTGCCGCGGAGCCTGAATCCTGAGCATCGATCCCGCATGCTTTACACACGTCATCAAAAGGAACGAGCCCTTCGGCTGATCGATCAGGTACGAACAATCAAACATTACAGTCAAAACTCAATGATTCACAAAAGTATTTAATTTTGTAAGGTGCTTATCCATTCCTTTCATTGTTTTTGTGATTAAAAGGGCGCTACGTTTCGTCGTGCAGCGGCCCAGATTGATCCTCAATGTTCTCCAGGAACAGTGTGCCGTTGGAAGAAGCGGAGAGACATCAGGCGGCGGATTGTCGCTGAATTTCAAAGACTTCGAGAACAACGAGGCGGTCGGTTTCTGGGCTTGTTCTTTTAAAGAAAACCTGCAACCTGCCTTGCTACCCGTCCTTTTAATGGCGTTTTTCATTAAGCATCAAATTTTGTGATGTAACAAGAGTATTTTAAGGTTCAGACAGAGTATGTCTGTTTGCAAATTGTACAACAAATCTTGACGTTCATTCGTTGTTCACAAAAAGTAAAGTCACGATTTTTCGAGCTGTAACGTAATTATTTGATGCAATAACCTATACCTTTTGCACAAAATTTTTTAAAAACCCAATCCAAGTTGATAAGGCACAATCGTCATTGTCAATTATCGGATATCAGTCTTGTGTTCACAAAATGATTTGGACAGCGCAAATACATGCAAGATGCATGATTGCTCCAATTTATGAACATTTTGCGCAACTATAAATAGTTTGTATACACATTATCGATCGAGAAGCATCCATTCCATGAACTACTGCCGATAAGATGTCAAAAATGATTGATGTGTGTTAAAAGGGAAAAGTTATCGTATGTCGCGGTTACCAATTGTTTGACACCTTATAAGGCATCATGGTGAGACGACTGCCAGTTTTTACACGTTGTGCCCATGCTCCAAAACGAGAATAATGATAAGGATAACGGAAAGTACACGTATGAATTTTTGACAAACATTTGCGATGTCGATCATCGAATATAAAACGGCATGTCTACTCCTGAACAAATCAGTCGGAGTATTATTCATTTTACGGAATTCATCGTTGTTTAAATCGGGAAAATGCTAAGGTCCTTCTGTTTATTCCTTGGGGTGTTTGCCCTCGTAGGAGGGATCAAGCTTCCTCAAAACCCGAATCCTCAGCCGCTGTCCTGGTGGCAGGAGGACATCATTTACCAAGTGTACCCTAGATCTCATCAAGACTCTGACGGAAATGGGATTGGCGACTTGGCAGGTATACGCACAAGCTGAAATGGTCAATTTAAATGAGTAGGAGTTAGGTAAATCATTAATTAGTTTGTCTATTTAGGCATTCAATCTAGATTGGACCACTTTGTCGACATTGGCGTCGGCGCCGTGTGGATCTCACCGATTTACAAGTCTCCCATGAAGGACTTTGGCTACGACATCTCTAACTTCACAGACATTGAGCCGAGCTTCGGCACACTTGACTCCTTCCGCAATCTATCCGAAGCGATGAAAGAGCGAATCACATGTTCGAGGACCAGCGATTCCTCGACGAACCTGAGGATCCTAACCGACCTCCCACAGCGATCCCCACGGATTGGGCTTACTGGAGTCATGTTTACACGTACAACTTGCCCCAAGTCCTTGACTCTCTCGCTGAGATTAGAAAACTCCTCGACATTTACTCCATCTCTGATGGCAAGGAGCGTGTCATGTTTGTGGAGGCGACGGTCCCCACTCTCGACGAGCTGTTCAAGTATTACGGCACCCCCGACAAGCCCATCGCCCACTTTCCCTTCAACTTTGAGTTCATCAACAGGGTCAAGGCTGGTTTCAATGGCACCCATGTCGCCGACGTGGTGGATGAGTGGTTCACCAAAATGCCGGAAGGACAGTGGGCCAATTGGCTGATGGGGAATCATGACAATGGAAGAGTCGGCTCGAGGTTCAGCCCAGATGTCATCGACCCTTTCAACATGCTCGTCCTCCTCCTTCCAGGAAATGCGGTGACCTACTATGGCGAAGAGCTTGGGATGACTAATGCAAATATCTCGTGGGAAGATACTGTCGATCCACCTGGCTGCCAAGCTGGACCTGACAGGTATCACCTCTTTTCTAGAGATCCTGAAAGGACGCCCATGCAATGGAATGCGGAGAAAAATGCCGGCTTCTCAACGGCCGACAAGACTTGGCTTCCAATGCATCCGGACTATCCCGAAGTCAATGTCGAAGCTCAAACAAATGCCGAAGGGGAAACCCATTTGAAGGTCTACAAAAGACTGAGCGCCCTCCGGAAGACGGATGTGTGGAAGTATGGGTCTTTGGAGTCGAAGGCGTCTGCAAATGGTCAACTCTACGGTTTCTCGAGGTATAACATTAAAATTTTTCACCAATTTGTACTTCAATATTTTTCACCATTTTAAAAAACAATTTTGACTTCTTTTCCAGAATTGCAAACGAGACGGGCTTCATCTACTTGGCCAACTTTGTCGATGAAGAAGTCCTAATCGACGTGCCTGCAGAATTTGAGGGCATCCCGGCAACCGCCACTGTGTACACCACGAGCGTTGGCTACGTTCCTGAAACAGCGATTGGAACGATTGTTCCCACAACTAATTTGGTGATTGGGGCGAGACACAGTATCATTTTAGAGTTTTAAGTGAAGAAAAAAAAGGTTTTTATTTTTCAAATGAATTATACTAATTGCAGTTTGAATTAAATACGGCTTTAGATCGAAATACTATAAATTACTATATATTATGAAGAAAAATGATTGCTTAATTATTCCAAGGATTGAAATTGTCGACATCCATGTCCATCTTGAATTCGGCAGCAGTGCCTGTGGCACTCCTCCGAAACGTGTTGTTGCCAACACCGCCCGTTCCTCCACTCCTTCCAGTATTCCTTTGCGCACCAAAGCTACCACTCCCACTTTGGTGGGTGGCAGAAGTGTATGACGATGGCTCGTCTTCAGAGTAACCCCTGTCCAACGTGCCCCTCCCATTACCCCCACTGTTATTATTGTTGTTGTTGTTGGTAGAAGATCCCCAGACGCGGCTCCGATTAAATGAGGGCATGTCCCCATTTCCTGATCCCTCTCCAAAGTCATCCGGCACCTGAAATGCACTCGGAACTGCACCTCCTCCTCCTCCTCCAGATTGGAGGGACGACCTTCCAAAATTACTGAAGGTATCATTCTGCGACGACATTGCTGAAAAAGAGAAAGTTGAAGGTCCGACGGATGCGGATCCAATGTAGCCAGAGGAACTTGAGGACTGACCTTGAATGTGTGCCAAGATCTCGTCGGCCGGTGGCATGTGCTGCTCGGCCGCTGTAGATTTTCCAGAACGAACTCTCTCAAACCCGTTGACAATCTCTTCAATCCGCTCCTCCTGCTGAATGATCTTCATTTGCGAGGCCAAAATGGCATCTTGCTTATCCTTCACTTTTCTCTCCACCTCGTGCAACTCGTGTTTCAAACTTTGGAGAAACTGGTCCGTCTCGCTTTTAGCATTCTCCAACTCAATGCTGAGTCGACTGCTTTTCTCCTTGTAGCCATTGTACTCCTTCTGCATCGAGTCCACGTCCTCGGCCATGTAGTCCAAGAGCTTTGCCAAAGGATTGGCGCTCCTGGAGCAGAGCTGGATAAAGTTTTTCAACTTGTCAATTTCCGCAAAGCTGAGCTCCTTCAATTTTTTCTCGATGACAGGAGCGTCGTCGCCCTTGCGATGGTCTTCGAGCTCCTTTTGTGTCTCCAAGATTTGGTTTACCAGTAATCCCCGCTGATCTGAGGGTAACACATCGAGGGTGTCTCCAACAAAACCTCCGGGTTCCAGCTCTGGAGTTTCGTCAAGGTCAGAGAGTCCTGGAGGCTTGGACGCTGTGACGGTTACTTCACGGACAACGTAGTTGTCGTCATCATCGGGATCTTCGGTGTTGTCCAGTATGACGTGTGCCACCTTGCCTGTAGTGGGCCTAAAATTTCGATATTTTAATAAAACACACCACCATGCAATTTCAAAGAATGTTGAATGCCACCAAAGGTGGTAAGTTTGTTTTAGTCTTTTTAACCTGTAAGGCTCTGTCTCCTCTTTAACTACGGAACTCTTTGGTCTCGGTGGCGCTCTCCGAGCGCTGGGTGGTCTCGCGCTTACAACCCGTCCTGCCGCAGTACCCGTATCTGGTCTTGACCTTATTTGTCCACCACCACCACCGCTTTGACCGGTTGGAGGGCGAATCTCCCCAATGGTCGCAGATCCAAATGGAGAAGGCCCTCCTTTCTGCTCCGCTGAAGGCTCTCGACTTCTTCCCTGTTGGCTAGTGGAAGGACGCTGCGGGGCAGCTATTTGGGAAATAGGCGACGGGGTTGCAGTTGGGGTTAGAGAATGTCCAGGAGTTGGAGTTCGACCCACAGCACCAACCATTGGCGATGATGGGAGTATCGGTGAAGAAGGCGAGGACATGGTTGCAGTCACGGCATCAGCATCCGTTAAAATTTGGGTCGTCGGTGGAGGCAAGGTTTGCATATGGGGTTTAACAACAGAAGCAGCAAAATTATCATAGAGGTCGTGCTCCACCTCCACTGAACCCCCACCACCATCCTTATCAAGGCTATCAAGGTTATCAAGACCAGTGTCCAAATCCACTGTTTGTTAGTAGAGATCATAGAGATTTACTCAAAGCAGAGAGAAGGGTCAAAAGTCACGCGAGCATGCATGACGAGAGAGATGAAGCGGAGAGAAAAGACACACAAGACATTTACATTACAATAATTTTTAAAAGAGAAGCATACCAAACAAAATATTCCAAAAATTGTCAATTTCCATCATGCGTATTTAACGACAAGACATACTCGGCTCAGGAAGGCTGTTGCCAGCGTTGTTACCTTCATCCCCTCCCGAGGCCTTCCGCGATGCTGATCCTCGTGCAGGCGCTGCTTCATCCTCCGCAGGTGGAATGCTTTCATCTTCCACCGTATCGACGGGGACTGTTGGGGCAAGAGGTCCAGCTTTCTTTGAGTCTGATGACCTTTTACCTTTTGATCCTGAACCGGGTGCTGCATTTGCATTGTCTCTGATAAAGAAAAAAGTCAATTAATTTTGTCATAAATGTTTTACATTGTCCATTACATTTTACAGTGTCTTTATACCCAA
Organism: Alloscopus bannaensis; assembly: GCA_027743745.1. NCBI lineage: Eukaryota > Metazoa > Arthropoda > Collembola > Entomobryomorpha > Entomobryidae > Alloscopus > Alloscopus bannaensis. The sequence goes on from JAHZMW010004604.1 coordinate 11,165, forward strand.
CTTTTCCTTGTTTAGCCTTGCTTTGTCCAGGTGAAGCATCCCGAATTCCGCGTTTAGTTCCTGCCGGCCCTTCCGCCTTTTTGTTCTCCTTATCTCCACCCTTACTAGCACCTGCCTTCTTTGCCTCTGGTTTCGCTCCAGGTTTGGCAGCCCCCTTTGAAGTGCTTGCAACTGGAGAAGTCTTCTTGGAGCCGCCCTTTTTAGCACCTCCATCGCCACCCTGATGGGCTTCAATTGCTTTTGCTAAGCACTGCAGTAAAAGATTAGTCTTTTCCGGTTCGAGGCCTGCCAACACTTTTGATATCTTGATGGGGACGTCTTCTCCAGTCTTGTCCTCTGCAATATGTCATCCTCCACCGTTATCAATTATGTTTTACTTTTATGAACACTTATCAATTCACCATTAATTGCTTTTGTGCACTTACTGATGACTTGCATCAGTTTCTGCATGAACGCCGCCTTGGCATCTCGCGTCGTCACATTTCCTGCGTCTAACTCATCGTCGCTAAACACGCCGCTCATGAAGCCCGTCGAGTCAATTACACTGTGCACAACGTCATGGAGGAAGCGGAAAGGGGGCCTCGACAGGTTCTTGTCTGTCAGCGGCGGCTTCTTGATGAACCGACCGAGCTCATCCTGAGTCCGCTTTATCGCGGTGGGGAGATTGTCTGCCATACTTAATTTATCTTTTTACTTACAATATATCACTCAGCATTATAACAGGTCCCCAAAAGTTAGTTAGGGAGAAAGAGGACGAAAATTATTCTGTAGTAGGTCACCTTGCAATAAATAATACTGTCGATGAGACGATACCGTAATCTCATACTTTGGAATAGTCAATAATGCCCTCTTGTCCATAAGGACGTGTGGTACAGCTCAGTCATCGTATCCAAGACACGGTGGTGCACAACAAAACAAAAGCGGAGGTGGTACGCACGGTGGCCTACACAAGCTTTCCTATCATGTTCGGTTGGAGTATGCAGACTTTATGAACTCGCTTGCTCATTTGAGGACGTATTAAACTAAAATGGAAAATGATATTGTCCTCAATTTTGGAGGCAATATGATTCTGTTGATGCGTAGGTAAATGAGGGTTTTGTGATATTCGTGATTCTTGTAATTGTTTTTAATTAACTTCAAATTTTGAGGAATGTTAGTTGGGAATTGTGTGAAAAATTGCATTTTTGTATTTGTGGACATCAAACGACTCTTGGAGCTCAGTGAAGTTTGACAGAGGGCACAGCCCTTTCCCTGAGCTTATCGGCCAACCAAATGGTAGCCATTCTCGAAGGTCCATAAACCGCAGCTTGGTGCATCCTGTACACTGACGAATACACGAGCTTTGCACTGCCACCGTCGACATCGTACTCCTTGCCTGTCCCAGGACCTGAAACAAAAAACAATAAATTGGTATAAATGCATAATAAGGCAGTAATTATGATCAGTTAAATTTTGTCTTCAATTGCCTTCATACCTGTCACAGTTCCGACAGCACTGTCACTTCCTAGTGACACCAACATCATTCCTGCAGGCCTGACAGCAAAGGGCTTCGTCTTTTTCCCTTTGATCTCATTTTTCAACTTCTTCGAAAGCCAAATCGCTTGATTATGGACGTAGTACGCTGTCGGAGGCAAGATTTGGCCTGGATTGTTGGGGTCGGGGCAATGTGTACAATCTCCCATGGCGTAGACTGAGGGGTCGCTGGTCTGCAAATTCTCGTTGATTATGATCCTGTTCAAGTTGTCCACTTTGAGTCCAATGGTGCTCAGCCAGTCGTAGGTCTTCACCCCAGCGGTCCAGATCTTGATGTCTTTCTCTAAGCAACTTCCGTCTTCGAAACAAAAGCCCCTGTCGTTGATCTCCTTGATCTTGGAATTTGTTCGGATTTTGATGCCCTTCTTTGTGAGCTCCGTGGTTGCCGTTTCAGAGACGGAGGGAGCTGCCGCTGCCAACACTCGGGGAGCCGCTTCGATAATTGTGATTTCCAACTGGTCCTCCTTGATCGCTCCTCCATAAGCTCGGATCTCGGTCATGGTGTGGTGGACTTGAGAGGCGAGCTCAATTCCTGTGGCGCCACCTCCAACGATTCCCATTCGGAGTTTGGGGTATTTTCCAAACGCGACACCGAGACAGTGGCCTACAAAAATAATTGTTGAAATAATTTAACAAAAACCAAAAGAAATACGGTGAAAAATGTTGAGAAAGGATTTCCGTGAGAAAGTCACCCAAAAACTTTTTCCGGAGCAATTCTGCCTCGGCAGTCGTGTCCAATGTGAAGCAGTGCTCCATCCCTTTGGTCCCAAAAGAGTTGGTGATTCCACCCACAGCCATGACGAGATAGTCGTACGGGACTTCTCTTGGAGGACTTACTTCGACCCCGTCAAAATCCACGACCTTGTCGCAAATGATAACTTTCTTCTTTAAGTCGAGCCCTTTCATGTTTCCAAAATGGTAGCGGTAGCCGTACTGACTCGCGTGGGTGAAGTAGTTGATCTCGTCCTCTCCGATGTTGAGAGCCCCGGTGGCGACTTCGTGGAGAAGGGGTTTCCAAATGTGGGTCTGCATTGCGAAATAAACGAGATTTCAATTTTAATATTTTTAACACGATTCTATTTGCAGTAGCTTGAGTAAGTTTCCATTTACGTGGGCTCCATCCGCCAAGTAGATTTTGGCCTGTCGATTAGTCTTTTTTCCCAAGGACCTGCCAAGCATGGTCACAAGTTCCAAGCCGCCGGAACCCCCTCCGACGACCAAAATTTTTGGTAATTTCTTGGCCGCCATTTTGTAGTGAGAAGTTCAACAAGCTTTTGTCCCTGTGAATTCAAAAGTAGTTGAAACAGTTTAATGAAATTTCAAATGCGAAAATCAGTACAATGTGAGGGTGATTGTTGAATGTTTTATGGAGTAGCTCACGATGATGCGGCGAGAGTTGTGGTAATCGTAATTTTGCAAAAGTGAGTGAATTGAGGAAACGCAGGAGAAAGTTAACTCTTAAAATTGAAGTGAATCGAAGATGCATTTTTTAATTTTCTAGTTCTGCATTTGATGACGTGTAATCATGAGTAACGACCAATGTTTACAAATCTTCACGCTTGGCGTGATTTTGTATTTCCTTAACTACAAACGCGTACATGCACCTAAAAGTCATGAGAGGGTCACGAAGATGACCCCGTGGTGTCAGAGATTTCTGCTTCAGGTGAACTTTACACATCGCACACGTTCAAGCAGAGAAAGAAATTTTCATAACTTACTTAGAGTATAGTTATAGTAGTACGTGTAACACGATTTTGATAAAATGATTTAAATTGATCTTCTTTATTCATTAGTCATTCACAATTAAATGTTAGTATAACCACACCGATACTAATATCTTAAACTAAAGTCGCCTCAAAAACTCGCTGGACAATAAACCTCTTTGGTCTCTGGTACTATGGGACGTTATTGAATTCAGGGTGAGCTAGAAGATACATATCCTCCGCGTCATCCAGCTCGTCTCTATTTCTCCAAATTTGATCCGGCACAACCTCTGCCCCTGATAATATCGGCTCCTCAACAACGGCCGGATCGAGGACATCATGTCCACGCGGAAAGATGTCATCTATACTTTCCTCTTGCAAACTTGCAAACGCGTCCTCCGTTTGTTCAGTGATCTCTGCAGGTGGCAGACTTGATGTAGACACCAGCTCCTCGCCTTCCCCTTCTGAGGGAGGCGACGTGACTTCCACCTCAGAGGCTTCATTAAGGACCAGATTTCTTCCTTGCCCCTCAGCAGAAGTTGTTGCTTCAGTTGTCGTTGGATTTTTTGCCCACCGCGCTTCAGCCAGTCGCGTTTCCGACTCACTAAGTAGCCACCACCGATACGCGTAGTAGTCACCGATAAGGAGGAGCAGCACGCAAATAAGGATTCCACAGTAGATGCAAGTGTCCCTTATGAATTTCCGTCTTCTTCTCCTCTCCTCCTCCTCGTCGCGGGTGGACTTGTGGTGGCACTTCCAATCAGACTTGTAGTCCTCTTCTAGATGGTACAGCTCTGACAATCTTTGATCAGGCTGGAAGCACCTGTCAAAGTTCATTTTCAGGACCCCGATAACCTCATCGACTTGCTGTTGCATGAACAGAAGACGTCGCTCCGCCTCCACTTGGCCTGGTGTTTGGGGCTGCAGGTGGAGAATATCGGAGGACGGAGCAATTCTGTTTGTGGGAGGAACAACAAGAGGTGGAGCGGCTGTGTTATCGTGAAGAGAGTTCAGCCATTGTCTCTCAGCAGAAACGGGAGGCGAACCCTCCATGTCGGCTGAGGTGGAGGGGTGTCTCGACTCATGAATTTCATGCTCACTGAACATTGGGCGTGAAATATAATTGATGAACTCGATACAAGGTCAATGAAGGGATAAGGAAGGGACAAGTCTTCAAAGTTACATTTATTCAAGCTAAACAACATGATAAGCAATACGCACACTCCTTCTTTACAATAAATTCTCTTATTATAATAAAACACCATTTTGTGATCGTTGTCATATCGTTTGTTGCTCAAAAGAGGTGGCCCACAAAAATCCCGACCTGCAGCACAAACAGCAAGGGAAACATGAACCTCCTCAGCGTCTCCAGGGGTGGCTCAATGAACGTGTCAATCGCCTCCGGGACCGGAACCATTCCCCTCTTGACATTCAGCTTCGCGTCAGTCGCCCGCTGGATGAACGTTCCAGCAATGAAGATTAGCCAAAAGGTGACCTCGGCGAGGATCACCATTCCGATGTGGTGTGTCTCAAAATCAGCAGTTGTTGCAAGGCACAGTACTTTTCAAAAGTTTTAATATGAATTTGTTTTTAAAAAGCAGCAATTAAAACCAATCAATTCAAAACTAAGGAGAGGCACTCACATCCAATGTATTTTGCGAGATACCCCGTCATAGCGTGGTAGCCAACAAGGAGCTTCCTCAACTGCGGATTTTCTGGGCGCCACCAGCCCGTGCACAATCCCATGTGAAAGATGACCATCGAGAGGATCCCGCAAATCTCGTGAACTCGGGTGTAGCTGAGGCAGAATTGGGTGGCTTCCGCGGTGTGGTACATCATGCAAATGGGGGTCACGTCGGAAATAAAGGTGAAAAGGAACACGCCCGTCCACATCGTCCCAATTGCAACGTAGACGAGCAAAATGTGTGCCCAAAGCCATTTCCCTATGGAGAAGCACCCTGCGTATTTAATCATGAGGGAGGACTCCTTGAGGAAGCGGGCGCAGTAGATGAAGCAGTTGCACGCGACGTTCCACGTGAACAGCATGAAGAGTCCGTGAGCCTTGATGACGGTGCTGCCCCACTGCCACCCGATGAAGGTGAGGGCCTCCTCAAATGTTTCGTCACATCGACGGTACTTGGTGAGGTCCCTTCCGCCCGTTTTGTTCTTCCCGTACTCGTCCCGATCCTCGCAATCCTTCTTCCGAGCAGGGCGAGGATTGTAAGGTTTCTTGGTGGCGCTGTCCTCGTCAATGTCGATGAGCTCCGGTTTCACAACGACGGGTGGGATTGGCCATGGTTTTGGCTTGCCAATGTGGTCCCTACACATGAACATTTATGATGAACACGATGTTTTGAATGGCAAAACGTTTAGAGGAAATTGTCAATTACTCCCAAGTGCCACAGTCCTGGCAAAACGTCTCCACCCCACCGCTCGGGTTGTTGCGAATATCGTACTTCTCCCGAAATTGTCGCCATTGGCTCACAGACTTTGGAGGTTGCTCTCGTCCACTGCAAGTTACAGGTCCTGGAGGACAAACCACCCCAGGTCCTAGGAGCCGCTCGGCATTATCCTCGACGATGCACTTTTCATACTCTGGACTGTATTTGACCTTGACCTTTTGGTTCTTTTGTGCGACCCAGTTGTGGAAGAAGGCGTACGTGGGGTCGTGACACTTCACGTCCTTCGTCTCCCAACCGTAATACATGGGGTAAGGTGCTCCAACCCCTTCGATTCCCACTTTGTGGATGGATGTGTAGAAAATGTCGTATTTCAATGGATTGAAGGACTGTACCGCAATTATCCTAAAGAGTATGACATTTTTTAATAAAATTAAACTGCAGTGCAAAGTTTGATGCAATTCTTTTGGGAAATGTGACTTGGGCGCACAAAAACTGAGCAAAAATGACATCGTAGCAAGGGTAGTCGACGTAGCGAAAGTTGAAATGTGCCTCCTTGAACTTGGTCTCCACATTTACCCGTCCTCCGATAGCGAGCGTTTGGGGGTGCTTAGTAGATATAGAAAAACCAGTTAGGTGAAGATAAGCAATTGATAAGCGATGCGTTGGGGGTAATACGGAATTGAGTTGGGGTTTACCATGTATGAGGCTGCAGGCAGAAATTTGCAGGGGACCACAGCCGTGTACTGTGCCAGAGTGGATGTCGGCACTGCACAATCGCCGCAGTCGAAGTCCGTGATAAACTCACCAAAAGGGACGCCGATTGGGGCAGAGATGGCTTGAATGAAAAGTCCTTCCATCCCGGTGCTTTCAGTTGCGGCGATGACCTCGATGTGGAAAAAGTTGTCGAATACCTTGTACGGATGGTCGTCGTGTTTAATTGCTTCAATACTGATCCGATGGAGAGACACCTGGAGTTATACAAACATTTTTAGTAGGTTTTGGTACAATGATGGTGACAAGATGAACTGCGCTACTAAATTCTGTGTCACGCGCATTTTTAACAAAGCCCGTGGGACTGCGGTAGGTGTCGGGGGACACTGGGACAAACTTTTCGGGATTTTTGTTGTGGTAATCAAAGATTGGCCGGAAGTTGGCGAGGTCTGGCTCAGTCTCGTCGATACAGAATGGCGCCTGGCGAATCTTCCCTGAGAAGGTGGCAGTTTCGACAAGGGGTGGTGGGTAGGCACACGCCAAAATTATCAACAGTAGGAACCGCATTATGACGTTTCACTGGCATCAGAAGCTAAATGTCATCTTTTGAAACTAGCTGCTGGTGATAGCTCTCGTCTCGTAGTGTCATGATTCTGGAGAAGAAAGTTTTTTTGCATGATCCTGAATGCTGACATGGTGCGACAATTACTTAGGAAACATTGACCAATGACCTTTACTGCTTCACACCCTCAGATTACAAACCGCATCGTAACAAAGCAGCTCTTCATCAGATTCGTGATTCGCCAGACTTGAAAACGAATTCTATAAAGTTTGCTAAATGAAATTACTATCTACAATTATTAAATCTATGAGTCAACATGATCCCCGCAAGGTGCCTGTTCGTTTCCTCTGCTGTCCTGTTATTAAGCTGCTGTTGGATCCCTTCCAATGAAGGTAATATGCTGCATACCAATATGTCACGTTGCCCCTTGTATATCATATTTGGCAATTTGACACACATTCGTAGGAATCCAATGCTTCAAATGCAATTCCGACACGGACGCGTCCTGCACAGACGTCGCCTCCTCTGGTGACGCCATTCCCGCCGAGAACTGTGAGAACCCGGACACTCTCGTCCAAAACTGGATCGCGTCACATGGCCTCGAGAAGTACGGCGTTGGCAAAGTCAATTTAGCGGAAGGGCTTCACATGGCGAATGATGCTGCCAATGATCAGGGCAATTTAAAAAGTATGAGCTGCTACAAATATTGCGAATAAAAAATATTAAGCCATTGTTTGGAAGCCGACTTTCAACCAGTTCTTCTCATTTGACAGATGTGACGGCTTGTGCATTCTTCTTCGCCTCCTCCGAAAACGACCTCACCTCCGCTGTCGACTCTGCTGTCGCAAAGACCAGGGACGCCGTAGGCGACAAAAATGCCAACGATGGAGTAACCATTCACAAGTGGACGATGCGTGACTGCGTCACAATGCGTTTCAATCAGGATGTCGCCGAATCTCAGGCCAATCGCTGCGTCCCTGTGAGGGAGACGAAAAGCTTTGCAAAGCTCCACTTTTGCACCTGCACCACTGACAAATGCAACGAAGGCACAGGTTCTCTCAAAGAGCTCATTGGGGAGGCGGAAGGTAGTGGATGCACAAAATCAGGAATGCTCCTCAGTAACGTTGTCATTCTGCTTTTCGCCAGTTTTTGGTCGCAAAGTATAACCTTGTGAATGAATCAATGGAATGAATGAAAATATGCTACAAACACACTTATGTATTAAAATCTAATGATTAAATGCTCAGAAAACTACTATATTTACAAAAACTACTCCAAGTGGTCACCATTAACTCATACAACAGTTTGTAAAAAAAATTATGCTCGCTACAAACGTTTTTAAACTTGGGATAACTTCACTTTGGATAACGTCCTCTATTCTCGATCCGAATTTTCTTTGGGTCCCTTTTCAGCCGCAGCTTGATCCTTGGAGCTCTTCACCCACTCAGAGTTCCATTCCACAAACTTGCGTCGCTGTACCTTCGAGAGTCTGCCCATAGGAAACCTGAAAATGGCAACGGAGACATGAGCAGTTAAGAAATGTTCATACAAACTAAAAATGCAAGTGTTCTTAGATGCCTAAAAAATAACCAAAATTACTTCAAAATTGGTTTGCTCGGCTTCGACAAGGACGTCTTGTAATTATGAATTTGAAAATCAGGGCCAGATGACTCCCAATAGCTCTCATCGTCTTCCGGCCTGGTTATTCCTCCCAAGGCACCATCATCACAGCATTCGTCATCACTGTATTCGTCCTCGTCTAGAATGTCCTCATCTTCGTGCAATGTGCCGAGTCCAGTTTGCGCCTGAAAAGTTTCCACACGCTGCGCTGTCTTTGATGCTGAGCTTGAGTTAGCTTCTGGTGGCAGATCAAACAAAACGACAAATTATCATAAAATGGGTTAGTAACCATTCATAGAAATGTAAATGCTTTAGTCGAGTGAATATTTTGCTCCTTGCCTTCATCAGCTTTCTCCAACGTTGCTGCAGCAGCCTTGGCTCGCAAAAGGGCCGTTACTGGATATCTCAAGTCCTGGATTGACATAGGCCTCCCATAATTCTCACTTCCAATCACGACTCCAATCTGCAGGCCACCTGCGAAGAAGGTAAGCATAAAGAAAATATTGAAAACCCACACCAAATGTGTATATTCATATCATTAATTAAATCTCCACTTTTGACATACCGTACAAATCGTTGAAGTCGTCTTCACTGAGAGGCAACCCCGGAGGCCCGTCCTGCCTCAAGTAGACCCTCACCATTTTTTGTTTTGGGCATCGAGCTTCGTGCGTCAACAATTCAGGCGCTGGAATCAGGTGCTTCACAGAGTACTTGCAAGTCAACATTGACACCGTCCGTCCTTCCGCGTTCATTCTGAGCCGGTAGTTGCGTCGACATTTCGCCAGATGCGCACCAAGTTTGTCTTTCCTACAAATTTAATCAAAAAATATTTAATAAAATTCGAAATAATCACCCAACCGCTTATACAGTTACCACTTCAGGATATTATTGTAAATACTTACGTGAATACATGATCGGAGTTGTAAGGACAATTGAGTTCTTGCAATTTTTTTGCAAATCGCTGTTCCATGTTGGAAGCCGTTTCCTGGAACGAAAGATTGTGTCAGGAATTCGGTACGTACCTCGTCACTTTTGGGAAACTCGGAAAAACTGCCGAAGTAAGTGTATGTCGATGGCTGTCGATTTTTTTCGAAAGCATAAACAGAAAGAGCACAATAAATTTCAGCTCTCATGCAACCAGCAAGACCACCCCGAAACAAATATCACCATAATCTACGACGAAGAGCTTTAAACTGCTCGGTTTGCGTAATTCCACACGTAAGAGTGACGTTGCTTTTGATAACTTTAGGCAAATTAGGCACACGAGTATGACCACTCCACACGCGGTTGACGCAGCGTCGCCTAGTCACATTCGACCGTATACAAATTGTACACAAAATTCTCCAAAATTTTGACCCAATTTGTCGGTTGTGCCTAAATATAAGTAACTGCTATATATAGCATGCTCATGCTATATACCCATATCAGTAGTAGTTGGCAAGTGTAAAGTGTGAATATGATCTTTGTACAAAACACAATATGCGTGCTATAGTTCGTTTTGCATTTTATTTCGGCATTATTCAAATGCTGCCTTCAGGTTATTTACAAATGCATACTATTAGTAATATGACTAGCACGTTTTCTATGGTTTAATGTTTTCATGGTTCATTTTTAGATCGACAACCCTTGCAGGCACTTGGATTGAAGGACAACATGTTTGACTTTACGTCTTTCCAAGGTCCAAGTCCATTAGTTGATACCATTGGTATATTTATGAAATATATGTATAGATGGGTAATTTGGAGCAAAAATGTACGACTTTTCCTATAGATCCATTACAATGGACAGACTATGATAAAGGACCTTATTCTTACACATGCTCTCGCCGTTACTTCGATAAGGTTGGAATGACCGAAAATGTCCAAAAACTTGCATATTTATATCTGTCAGTATATCTTGTTACTTATAATCAGTATCGAGATCCACGAGATCAAGAATTCCCGGACCTCCTCGTCGCCCCCAAAGAATCCCTGAGTCCCGTCCGGATCTTCACAAAAGACGTGACCCCTGCCCCTGAGAAGACCACTCTTCACATTTACAACAACGCACCCGTCCGTCGGGCATACTCTGTGTCGTACGGCTTCCAGCGAAACAAAGAGTGCACTCACGGCGAAGACACGGACTGCGTTGTAGGTCCTGATTTCGGCCGTGTGCGAGCCGTCGTTCTCAACGCGGAGCGATTCAAGGCGAATCAAGACATCAACTTCATCAAAGACCATTTCCTGATTGAAGAGCAGGAAAAGTTTGTCACTATCATAAACGGAGGAACGCACTTTGAGCGAAAGTTTTACGAGGCTGTTTTTCTCGGTGGCTTCGACTCCAGCGATCCGAAGCGGTCCTCGCATCAAATCGATGGTAAATCGTATCCTATGGAAATCTACATGTACTTTTTGGACGAAACCGTGCCTGCCGTCACGTCCACCACACTTCTCGTCGTCTTAGTCGAAGTAAATGATTTAATTCATTGAAGTATTAAAGCAGAATTGACATATAATTTTGAGGTTTTTTTTTCAAGGAGTCGGAACGAGAGAATCATCACGTTAAGCCCATCGTAAATGCGGTCCGCTCCGAGCTGTACGCCAAGGAACGCCAATTTCTGACAACCCACAAGGCAGAGACTCGAAGGGGAAAGTTGTTTCACCACATGGGTGACTCCACCTCGTACGACATTCACGATCTGGAGGGGAGGAGGGAAAGGGGACTTGCAATTAGACAGGAGCAAGTTGAAGAAACGATTAGGACTGAGGACTCGCTCTCCACTTACATCGAAGCATTTGAGCTGGTAACACAAACAAAAAAGTTAATTTCTGAATTTTGAGTGTTGTAATATTATGAGCTTGAATGACAGATGGAATCCCTCCAGTCACGCCTCTATTTCTTGCTGGAAGACAAGAGAGAAGCTGAGCACCGTTTAGACGAGCTCCAGACTTACTTGAGGCACTTCACGGAGCGAAATCCGCACCCGAAAATGTTGCCACTAAAGAACGAGGCCATCTTCGGACTCATCTTCCCCATCGTCTTTAAAATGGCGAAGAATCCCGACTTTGTCGACAAGTCTTGCGAAGATGGGCTCCTCTACATGCTGACGGAGCTGCCTGACACCGCCGGCTTCCTTGGTAGTAGACCGAGCCTCACTGATGAACATTTCCAGTCCGAGATGGAGCTTGGAAAGGATCTCTGCGAGTATATCTTGAGCTGGGACGCTTTCGTCCAGGAAATCAAGAACGCGACGGCTCTCCACGATCTGGACTACAAGGAGAAGTACGCCTTTGTTCGAAGGTATCACGATGTTCACCTCCAGAGGGAAATACTCAACCAACGCTTTTTCGACCACTTTTCCGACAAAACTCTGGGAAACGTGACGTCCGACTATATGCACACAGCCGAGAATATTCGCTGGAGGGATGACGACCAGCGGCACCACTTTGTTGACGAGGTGGAGTTCCTGGTGAGTGCCTTCCACAGTCAGTACAAGTACATCGACGTCTACTACGAGATCATCAAAGACACCGATG
>JAHZMW010004605.1:0-18795 GCA_027743745.1 Alloscopus bannaensis
GTGCCTATACCTGTTACTAAAGGGACAATAATATGCTTTGTGCTTCTTTATAAAGAAGCACAAAGCATATTATTGTCCCTTTAGTAACAGGTATAGGCACACTGCATACGGTACAGTGGAGCACATACGTGGTTGGTTAAAGGCTAGATGTAAATTCCATCATATTACACACTGCAGTAGTGAGCGATGATGGTAGCAGTGTGATGGACACATTGTTCTCATGAAAAATTGACGAGTCGGTTTCGGTATTTGTATCAGTTTAAGAGCTTACATATAATAGTGTGTATAAATATATGTGCATAGATCATATATCGACATATTAGGTAAAATATGCTCTTCACATGAAATCTGGTAGCGCACGGATGTAATTGTTAAAAATTCAATAATCATACACATTCATAAATACATACCCTGTAAAGTATTCCAAACCTTCCTGTACTTTCATCGCGAATAATTCGACTATCCAATTTTTCTAAAGAGTCTCAATCTTCAGACACTTCTTGAAGACGGTTTTATAAGCAAACATTAACATCCTCATCATGATAAACATTGAGCACTTTTGTCAACACTCCAGTCTCTACAATTCCAATGACAATCTCAAAATGAAGGTCAATGTGAGCAAATATGAATTTCTTTGTATGAAAAAAAATGTGAATCATAAGACCACACAAGCAGTTGTGTAAATGAGCTGTAGATGAGTAGGTGTGTGGGGTGCCAACTGGACAGAAAGTTTAGTGCAAGCGCAGGATGATCTGTCAATGTGCCGAGCCAATCTGAGGTTGCACCACATCAGCTGGTTTCGTCAAAGGGTTCGCTGTGGCAGCAGTCAAAATTTCTCATTTCGACACACACGTACATACATTGCGTACATACAATACTTGGTGGGTGATCCAAAATAGTGGAAAAGTATCAACATTTTTTTGGCGAGTGTTTTCATCACAAAAGAGAGAAAAAGGTGAGGTTGTGGGTGGCTGTATTTTGGTGTGGACTTATGTCGATCGTGGTTTGTGAAAGGTTTTAATCGTCGCTGGGGGTTAATGCTTTTGGCAAAGAGAAGGTAAACGAAAATTTGTATCTCGAGTCATCAAAGTTGGTAGTTAGTATCAGTTAACTTATGTGATTTTTGGTCTCTCAATATTACACGATATTATACCGTCGTATGTATATTTTTTATCTCTGTTTGATCTTGTGATTTCGTTGTTTGCTTTGACGTTGAGTCGATCAGCTCTTTATGAGGTACTCATTTAAACTGTTGGAGTGGATTGACTAAAGAGTACAATTAGTTCTATCCGTTTTTATAATCTCTTCGTGCTTCGAGTCTCCGCGATTCGCTGTGTGTCATTTTTCGCGTGAAATTGGGAATGCGAGCTCATCAACGCAAAGTTTGTTCTTGACATTGGCTGTGAACAATCTGGAATTGGGAGTTTTACAGTTTTAGAAACTTTGATTTGGAACAAGACTCGACGGAAGGGTGAGTTAACGCATATGTGCATAGTGACATCAGTTAACTAATTTCACATTAATACATAGTTGGTATTAGTCGTACAAACAGGAATTTATAGCAAGGGATCAAATGACGTTTTGTGAAAGTCAGAAGTGGGTTTGAGAGGACGACTTTTTATTGCTGGATGGAAATATGTGGCGAACACGTTGTTGACAATTAAATAAGTTGAAGATGAGAGGATAACTTTGTTGAAACTATGATTTTAATGATTTTATTACAAATTACGTTTGACGGTGCCTTATAGTATTTCTTCATTCTTGATACTCAAAAGTTTCCGACTAATGTTTGGCAGTGTGAAGTGAAGGAAGTCTGTCTGTTATGCTGATAAGTGTGAATTACATACAATAGTTTCAATTTCCATTCAATGCTGGGCGCTGCCAAAAGATATTGGATAGGATAACTTCAATTACTTTTGTGCCGTATACTTCATTTACAAAAACATAACTATCAGTGTTTCATATTTTTATTCTCTCTGTATGAAAGCATGCATTGTATGAATCGATTTTTAAAGCATTTCATGTTGATTTGTTCTTGACTTCCATAATATGTAATCATTCGACGTATGTATGTATTTATGTATATGCATGGACATTGACCAATGCATGGGCTGTGTCGTAATTGTTGTGGATATAATTGTCACTAGCTAGGTCATGGTCATTGTGTACATAAACACATTACTGGGAGGAGAGGAGGGTGTTAACTTGACAAACGTTTCTTTGTCCACTTTTAGTTTTTGGATTTGAAGCTGTGACCATCAGAACACCGTCCTATACACACCATGCAGAATCCAAATGGAATGGAAGGGGGTTACGGAAATGGGGAACCTCCGAAGGAAGAACAACCGTGGTATGTGAAGTATGGGCTTCGAGCGCTTGGAACTGCAGCTGGAGGATGTAAGTATTTTACATGCAGCTGGACAGGCAAAAGTAGAAGCCTTGCTAGCTATGCCTAAATGCCTAAATTATCATTACCGAAACAATTAAAATTCACTAATTGTTTGAAATTTAAACTTTGAATATCGTTTAACATTTTAGTGGCCATATTTCTCGGAGTATTCAGCCTACCATTTAGCATATTATCTCCATCGTGTATTGTTTTCAATATTTGGCAAATGTAAGCAAATCCACACACATTATAACTTACATACAACATTGTATGTACTACGTTAGATTTATGTAGCTACGCTATAGATGTGGACGGTGAAGGTATAATGATTCTATTGTACGTTGTTTTTAACTGATTAGTCTGTGCGGGTTTTTGGTTGTGACACTTGAGTCACCCTGCTGCTGCGTATTTGTTGAGCACATCAACAGGCTGACGGAAATGGTGGATCGGAAACCGTTATACATGAAGGCAGCTGCCTATGTTATGTAAGAAGAAACCATTATGAATCTGCATTTTAACTGTCTCAACCTCGAATCTGCACTAATTATTTGTTATACTTTTTCATAGTGCTCCAGTCCCCGCAATATTGTTTTGTTTTGGTGCAACTACCTTTTTGGGATGTGGAAGTATAATTGCGACTGGGGTCGTATATGGAATGTTGGCACTGGGAAAGAAGTAAGTTGATGAAATTCAACACTTATTGCTTAAGAGGAACGATGCTAATTTGTATAAACAATATGAAGCGGTCGCTGTGATATGGAGAGTTGAATTTACTTGGCCTGTCATAAGCGTTGTCGGTTTTATTTTAACAAAAGCTATATGGATACTACTGGATGGATGTTTAATTACTTGTGATATCGCTTTAAATCCAATTTAATTCTATCAAATTGAGAACTGCAACTTCCTGTGGTGCCGCGTTCTTTGCTATTTGCTACTCACTACTCAGCCGACCCAAATGTTTAAACTTGCCTTACGTAGATAACATACTAAATTTCATGTACTAACGGAAGGATTAAAGTTCATGTATTTGGTATGTATTTCACAAAAATAATCATACAGAGCACCGCGGGATGCGATGTTGGCAGCGGCAGCGTCTCTGGGTGGTAATGCTTCGCAGATGGGAAAAGATCCTCAAATGAATCAGCAAAATCAAAGTCTTGTTGACGATCCCGAAATCTGGGGAAATCAAACTTACTAGATATATCTTATCCCTGATACTCCCACGCAAGTGTTCATTCCCAAACATTTGCAAACTCTTTTTAATTTTGTTTTGACTTAAAAGCAGTACTTCAGATAGATTTTCGTTATTTTTGCTGCCTCTGTACTGGATTAACTAAACGCAATTTAATGCTACTTCATTTTTGCGTAAAAACCAAATGGGTGAAATAGTAGCAATTAATACTTGCATGTTGTATGCAATCAGATTTATTAGCTACCGTCTGACTTTGTGGAATGCTCTATTAAAACATTGCTGCAGAGTTAATTATAAATTATTTATATTTTACTTTGGTATCAGATCTCACATAGAAGACACTCGGTGAAGGATCGATTTTTCATTAGCTTTTGGGCTGTGAAGCTGCTTTGTGTTTATTTCTTCATCTCTATTTGCTTTTGCACGCATTATTTTTAGATGAAGCATAATGTTTTTATCAGCACGAGAGCATGTTTTATTTCCGTATTACTTACGTTGTGCTTGTCTCATTGATTTAAAGAGCTTCTAGAGAAGAGATGGCCCAGAATGCACAGACTGCGTACCCAGGCTCAGGAATCAGCAAAAATCATTATGAGCCACAGATAAATCAACCGCGAAATAGCAAGCCTACTCCCACAAGTCCGAGTTACTCCGATCCTATTCAAGCTTCGGCAGCTCAGTGGGCCTCACAGTCAACAGTGTCATTTGAGCCACCTCCAGCGTATACTCCAGCAGCTAACAATGGTGGCAACTCTACAGGCCAGCAATCACGTCAGTACGGCTGGGATCAAACCTTTGTTAATAGTGATGGAACTGCGCCTGCAACAATTCATTCAACGGCAATTTCATCAGGTTCAACTGTGAATCCGACTCCAAGTGGCCCTTATGACAACCCTTTTCAGTAACACTCCAGTAAACGGAATGAGTACAGTGAACTACTGACACAGTTCACGGACTTGTTTTCATCAGAAGTGAAAACGATGGAAGATACAGATTAATGTCGATATGTAAACTTTGATGTTACTCCCGCTGTAATGCAACGCAAACCTAGTAAGAAATTTTGTATCTTTGTCCCTCTAATTTCATTCATTAGGGTAAGTACCAACACGTCAACACTTATTTCCACATCCCTTAAATAAATACATTAAAACTACGATTGCAATCAGTAGTTTTTGTACGTCAGATTTGGGACATTCTTATTTTTGTAGATTTATGTAACATAACGTGTTGCTCTTAAAATAATAGTTAGTTTTTCGTTGACTTCAAATCTAGTTAAATCAAGATAATGTCGGATGTGGATTTAATGAATTTGAATTGAATCGATACATTTGGTGTTATATTTGATATTAATTTTATTCTTACACGAACATATCTTCTTGTTATTGGATAATACTGGTGGTTGACATGAAACGAACACACTGGAGCAGAGGCTGAAAAGCAACAATATGTATGCATGGTGGTTTTCAAAGTATCACGTCGAAAGTATCACGTCACGTATATTTGACAATCTCTGCATTTAGTACTGTTACACATTTTTAGAGCTGCTTTACTATTTGTGTGCATCTTATGTTTTCCAGAGTAATGTGATATTCAGTCATAGTTATTATTGAGTACGTACTAGTAAGTAAAACTTAATTTGTGTAATGACTTTGCTTATATATTTCAAAATCCCAAAATATTGCATTTATATCCGCAATTTTGGGTTTATATTTTTCCCTACATTATTCGTAGGCAATGGGCCATAATTTGAGACATGGGAGTTTTCAATCCAAATGAGAGGGTTGAATGAATTGTAATTGTACATTCTGATCATAGTCTGCTCATTTCTCATGAAGGTAGGATGAATGTAGAATTATATTGAATAAGAAGAAAAAAGTATGTAATATGTAATACAAGTTATTTTTAGGATACCTGCCCAAGTCATTAACATTAATCTAGATGAAGCAGAAACGACTTTTATTGTAATTTAATAGGTAGTTAATCAAATGTATTTTGTAATTCATTGAGTTCCGTGGGCAAGAATTCTCGAATCCTGTCAACACAATGCAGTTCACACCTACGACAGGTAATTCTACCGAGGACCGACAGTCAAACGTTCAACGATTTTGTTCAAGTTTTGGAGCAAAAGGGACAGCAAATTTCATCATATCTGGAAACAATATAAAAGAAAGTGAAGATGTTTTTGTCGGTTGCATTTCTTAATAGATTACCAGTTTCTCATTTTATGTTTTCTTACTTATGGATAGACAAGCATAATATAGTGTCAAGTAAATGTTTGAGGATTGAAGGAATACTGCATCATCCAATAATGTGTATTAGTCATAATACAAAGTATCATGAAATTGTTACGTGTATATGTATAAAACTGCTAATATCCGTAAGACATCAAGTGTGTAAATAAAATATGGAAATACTATGTGTGAAATAGGGTGTAGGGGTATACAACATGTAACTTACAACACATGTATGTACGTGTAGTTACGGAGTCTATGCACATGTAATATCCAATGACTTATAACTTATTGATATCAATAAATTTGAAATGTAATAGTACAATCGTAATATTAGAGGTTACTTTGCAAGTCTAGAACATATACAACGGATTTTTATCATGGATGTACATACGCGTGACTCAGGAGGTAACTCCATATCAGTTGAACGAATGCGGTAATGCGCATATAACAGTTCTTCTTGACACTTTATTGACTCCTATACATAATAGTAATGTGTGCAGAAGACACATGGATTATCTATTAGCACGTGGGTTATGGTCATGCTGAGTGAGACAAGGGGCGTATTTGTAAAACCATGTTCCATATTCAGACGAAAAAACTAGAGATTCTCCTACAGGACTCTTTTCTGAGTGAAAGTATTGAAAATGAATTTTTATGTACTAATAGGGATGCGCGATGCAACGTCAAAGTGATTATGCTGGACACTCAGGTTGCATTCATATTGGACTTTCTTTTGCATACCTCTGCATGCAGGTACATATCGACCAACCATATACTTCCGGGTTTTAATCATCTTCTGACTAACATTTCTGATAAGCAACCCTATGACCGTCTGCTTCGAAGCAGTGATAGCTTATCTCAGCATAAACTTACAAATGCGAACAGAATTGGATGGTCATTTACTTAATCTTCTTTTACTACTGTGCTATATGTATTTGTTGGTATTCGTCTTAGCCAACATACAACATTAGTATGTGGATGGTGTTCCTAGTTTGTGACGTGATAGATACGACACGCTGACCGTTATGTTTGTTTGCAGTTCGTCACGAAAAGAGTGATTTTGCTTACCTCCTTGTACTCTTCTACCGATTCATAGTACTACAACCTTTTATGCACTTATCGATGTGTTTCTGAGCCGCACAGCACAGACTGTGCGTACCTAGTAGTCTCTAGTTTTTGAAGAGTTTTTGTTATCATGTTTGTCACAGTCAAAAAGCGTACATTAAAGTCTAGCTAACCCTTTTTTCCAGTGTGCGCCACAGGACACATTCCGACAAAGTAAATTTACATTGCAATACTTTGCATAATGCATACTATATCCAATCCAATACGAGGCGTATTGAAATGCACAACGATACAATTTCATCCTCGATTAGTAAATACATCAATGATATACTCTGGGGAAATGATATACTCGTTGGAATACCTCTGGAATCATTGCCTCGCGGTTTCATATTTCCACCCTTTGTTGTCATACGATGGTTAGCCAATTTTATAGATTTAATATTATAAATATGCACAACACAATAATTATCCTCATGTACTATAACCCGCGTACCACAAGAAAATGTGGTCTTGTCATGTGCAATTGCACACCTACATCGACATCTTTCATGCTCATTGGATTGGCTTGAATGTTCACTTGAGGAATTCACTCATTTGCCTGCTATTAATGAGCATATAAAGTAATGTTTAACATTTTCTTACCATTGCTCTCAAATATATTACACTTTTGTATCTAATTCACGCATGATATTTCTTTCATACCACTACCATACAAATCATGCTAGTAACATTAAATCATTAACGTTTGTCTTACGCGAGACATAAAGTTGATCTAATTTTAAGCAGTGTGTAGCACGGTTTGATACAAAAACATATTTACTCATTTAAGCTTGGTAACAAAGCCTGGTTTACATGCATACAAGTTGCATACGCCTGCTTTCTGTAGTATAGCCCCAATATACTAATATCATACCCTTTTTGCCTTGGACTCCTCTCAGATTTTACATGAGTTTACCAGTATGCCACACATAGTGTTCAGTAGAAAAAGGGATGTTCAACATGTAAAAACAGCTGAAGCTGAAAGAGGAATCGAGGAGTGAGAGTGGGTTTAAAAGCCATATTCTCCGTGACAAAGAATTTATTATTACGAGATTGTCAAAGAGTATTTTTCCAGCACAAAGTAATCACTTGGTAATCTCCCCTTCATTTTATGGAGATTTAATAATTATGTGATCACAGAGTTCACAGAAGTAGCAAAATTGCAGTGAACATGGGGGATGGAGACAGGGTGAAAGCGAGAATGTGAAAGATTTCTATCATGTGTAATATTTTATACATTCCTGTCGCAGCCCTTTAAATGCAAATACCTCACTTTTGATAATCTCACTTTTTTAACGATACCTTGTTACTTTCCCTAAGAAGCTTTTATGCAAACTTTAGGAAATGTACTTATCGTGACAGCGTTTCCAAGCTAAAATAGAATCTTGGTTTTTGTATCACAAACTTAATCTGCATTCCTAAATGGCACCCTCCAAGAATAGTGGTGCCAATAGCACGGGGAGCAGACAAAAGCAGTCCAGCATCCTGCTCAAAGTGATACTCTTGGGTGATGGAGGCGTTGGAAAGTCCTGCCTGATGAATAGATTTATCCAAAATAGATTTGACACGAGTCTCTTTCATACAATCGGAGTGGAGTTTTTGAACAAGGAAATTCTGTACCAAGAGCAAGGATATACGATACAGGTAATCAAAGTGTCTTACACACGTGCAAGGATTACGATTATATGATAAGTGCATCCATTTTAATGATATTGACAAGATAAGTGCACTTGAGCACTACTTAACTTTTATTGGCAGCCTTTTATGAAGTTTTGGATCGCTGTCTTTGTTCTGTTTCAGATATGGTGCGTCTTGCCTCTTTTACGGAGTCGTAGTTTACGAAAGCATTTTTTCAATATGTAACATACATTTTACAGTCGTATATGAAATTGGATGTGAAAATTTGTACAGGGATACTGCGGGTCAGGAGCGGTTCAAATCACTTCGCACCCCTTTCTACAGAGGTTCCGACATTTGCGTACTCACCTTTAGCTTGGACGACGCGACCTCCTTCAAGAATCTTACGACGTGGCAACAAGAGTTCTTGTACTATGCAGACGTAGACAAGTCTGAAGACTTCCCGTTTGTAGTCCTCGGGAACAAGGTTGACATGGACGAGGGGAAACGGAAAGTTTCGTACGAGGAGGCGAGGTCATGGTGTGATTCCAACAAAATGCCTTACTACGAGACAAGTGCGAAAGACGGGACAAATGTCGAGGAGGCTTTTGTCAAAGGGGTTGAGCTATGGAGAGACAATGACTTGAGGTTTGAGGGGAAAGCAGGTCTTGGACCAGGAGGAGATGGGAGGAGTAGGACGTTGGTGGTGAGCTCCAGTGATGCCAGGGGCGAACAACAGAAGAGTGCTTGCTGCTTTTGATAATCTGAATAACGATATATAGCGAGTCTGTTTTTAGTTTTATAAAAGCAATTTGGGAAAAATTGCTTTCTCCGTCAGAGAAATGTGATACATGTTATTATGATTACAAAATGCAATTTATACTACTTACCAAATATAGGAGAAGACAAAAAAAATTGACGCTAATAAAGTTTTTGATAAGTGATTTTACAGTAAAAGTTTCGCAGTAATGCTGTGGGGCCACTATGATTATAAAGTATGTATGGGAAAGTAAGGCGCGTAGAGCAACTTACAAAGTTGTTATGTATAGGTATGTATCGCTTTAATAACATCAGTTGTCAGCTAAGGTTTCAACAACGATAAGAGTACTGGAGACGCAACGAAATTGCGAGTCTATTAATCTATAGTAAACAGCTCATGAAGAATGAATATATGTATTATAGTACAGATTAGGTAGTTTCCGAACGATTGGCGCAACTTTGCCTTTGCTTTTATAGGCTCTCTATTCTAACGTTGATTGACAGGCTCTACTGAAGCACATTGCAAGTTTCTGAATACAAGATTTATATAAGGTTCAGATTTGCACACATATCTTTTAAAGTGAATGATATATAATATGTTTTATGTTTTAATTTCATTATTATTGATATCATTCAATGCGTTAATAATTTTGAATCGGGAAGGTTTCGGTTTTCCACTTCACCAAATCTGCTGTCATTTCTTCAATTGCAAATAGATAATAATATAATATTAATATATATGTAAGTATATATTTTTCAAGTCAAAATTATCACTATGATCTAATTTCATTTCATAATATTCGTTACTCACACACTAAATATAACATCGTCAACTTGCTTGAGAGACAAAATTGCCAACGTTCACTATCACCCATCCTTCATTAAATTTTCTTTTTTATTGATTTTTTATATGGCTGTGTAAACGTGCCTGCCCAGAGGTGTACCTAGACACATGTGCATTCCGTTTCCATCATAATGATATATGTATTTGTATTGCTTTGATTTCCAACGGACTACAATTTAATTAAAGCTGGTTTTGTAGCACACAACTAGAGAGAAAGAGAGCTTTCATTCAAGGTTACATAATCTTGTTTTGCATGGAGTATATTAGGAGGCTTGGGTTATTTTAATACTTGATTTTTTGTTTTTTTTTGTGTAAGGGTTAAGCCCGATAAATCAAAGAACAATTTCAGTTACTTTGTAAAACATACTACTAACTTGAAGATAGTACCATCAGTAGCATAGTACACTAAAGCACTGATGAGAGACTTGCTGTGGTACGATGCAAGTTCAAAATTTCAAGCGAGAAGATTTTCATAATTTTAGAAGAAAAGCGTCTAGCATTGTAGTCTAATCTTGATGTAATGAAACATGAAGTTTCCTCTATTACATTAACTACAATTAGAATTTTCCTTTTGTCCAAATTTCCCAATGATTCAAATCCAATACTCTACTTTCGGATAAACTTGTGTTGGCTTCACCAATTACGAGCCACAATTAGGTTCTTCCATGCGTGAAAGTTTTCACTGTAGATTTCAAGTAGAGGGTTAAGGACCTACTGCAGAGCCCAATTTCAAGGGACCATTGCGCACACCCGCGTGTACGCGTACAGGACGTGGTACAAATGCATCAGAAATTGAAATAACTAGTTAACTAAACACACCTAATTAACAACCTAAACACTAAAACGACATAAATCACCTTCGCGTTTATACTATCTAATATGGAATGCGGTCTTCTCTTTGGTTTCACTCTGACAAAATAAATAGCAAAATCTCAATAATAAATTAACGATACTGACTGTAACAAACTACCCCAGCAATTTGTAACCTTCGTAGTAGTGTCGAGGCGTTGAGGTTGAAGACATCAAATACGTGACAAGATTACGGGGGTCAAATGCTTCATCAAATGAAGGAGCAGTGAACTGACGCATCTGAGAAATTCGTCTACGTAATCAGGTGCTGCTTAATTCTTTTAGGTCACACAGGAAACCGTCGGGCACCAAGACATGGGTAGAACCTAAAAGAAAACAAGTAAAGATGCGGATTACAGCATGATTTCTCCCTAAATCTAAAAGTCCCATTCAAATGCAGATAACTAACCCATAATGACTTCCCAATTCTTCACTGCATTAGTCACTTCATAGGCCGTTCGCAATTCGCTGAATGTGACTCCACCAACAATGAAGACGATCAATCGTGGAACGTTCTTGATGTTTTGCTGGCCCTTCTCTCGGTGCCACTGACCATAACGCGCACTAAAAGAGCAAACGCCAATTTTTTATTTAATCACAAAATCACTAAGATTAGTCAAAGCTTTCATCAAATGGTTTTCACTGCGTGCATATGTACCTTGTGGCAGGTCCTCTGTAGGTAGAGGATGCAGCTCTTCCAGCCCAATACGGGAAATGTTTCTGATCAAGCTTTTCTTCGAGGGAGTCTTCCAAGATGTCTTTCACTATCGGTGTCCAACGAGACATTTGATAGGTCTGCTCAGTAATTCTTTCCTTTCGTGGCACCTGATATACTTTCTTGCGGTTGCTCTGTAAGAAACAGGAAACAAAAGCCAACGATTCAGTCAGCAAACTTGATTGCATATTTTGTTGTTGAGTTAGTTCAATAAACGCTCTAGTATTAGTTACCCCATCGACTACGACATTTAAGCCAAGGTGAGCCAGATTTGTTATGATGCATCGCAAGTCCCCATCAATATTGGCATGCTGAATTAATTTGTTAAGATTTTCCTCTGAGATCCCATTTTTTGAAAGAACGTACAATAAAATTATTCGAAGCTTTTCGTAGCTGGAGATTCCAGCAGAGTTGTTATCCAACAAAATCGGCACAATGTTGCGCATATGATCCTTGATTTTTTCGCCCTCTGCATTTGTACCCATAGCCAGGTCCTGCAAAAAAACCATTCAAATTATTACTAGTCATACGTACAAATAAATTTTGCGCATTTCAAAATCAACAATGTTTCTATTTGTTAACCTGTTCCACCCGACAAAGCATGTCAACACGATTCTGGTATGCTTTCATGCAGTCCTCAGCCAGATGAAGATGAGTGGAATACTTGCTGAGTTCTTTCTGATACTGAGGCATCTTCTTAATCATTTGACTAAGGTCTTTCATGGATGACTTGTCACTTGGCATACGCTTTGACTCGATGAACTTTTTGAGGTTCTTGGTTACATTTCTGCAAGAACATGATTGATTACTGACTAATCACGAGGCAGGTGGACAACGTTTTGTTAATATGTGAAAACGTACGCAAAACTTAGTAAAAAAAAAAGTCGGCACTTAATATGGAATCTGATGCATAGCCGATGCCAATGTGTGGCTGGAATAACTCACCGATATCTCACTGCTGGATACTCTCCCAGAGTTGCACAAAGGGTTGCAATTTGCTCAGCCATTCTCTCCATATTCGTACTTCTCGCTGACGACAACTGAGGATTGTAATACAACTGAAACGATTCTGGACAATCCAGTGAGAACGCCTACAATCAAAGCAGTCATTACATCAATCTTTACTCAATATTACTCATTGTCCACGTCAAGTAGAATTGCATCACACCAACTAAGGGTACCGTACCTGGCTTTCGTAAGGTAGGAATGCAATATTTATCTCTTTGAGAGTCTTGATACGTTTCCCACAAGGTGACTTACATAATTCATTGAACAGTTCCTCAGGGCATACTGTAAACGGGAAAATACCAATTAGCAACCTGCAATTAACCCGACAATTAAAATAGATTCTTGAAAGTCGACTTTTAAATGAACTTTACAAACCTTCAGTAAAGTAGACATGCACGGCACGGTACATTGCTCTGTTTGTGTTATCAAAATCACCCATGAGTGAATTGACAGATTTCTGTGAAGGGGTTATGAGATAAATGGCATCCAACGACGGTAAAGGCTCCCGCTTCTTGTGAAGATCCTCCACAATTACAATTCCTTCAGCAGCAATCTCGTGCATTTTGCAACAGGCAGACACCATCCTCATTGCCAAACTGTCTACAACTAGCACCCTCCACTCCACACCTCCGGGCTTCGACTTCTTTCCTATTCCCGATGCCCGGATCACCTCATTCATAATTTCTGTTTCAAAACAAAAACAATGCAATCATACATCATGTATTCAAATCGTCCTTTATCATAGTAAGTGCTTGTATTCAGTCTTAATCATTTATGATTCGTATGTAACTCGGTGAAAGTTAACAAATAAATTATTTTAAATAGAGAACGATCTAAATAGCGTGGTTAACATCCTTATTAAATTCATTTCCATCACTCGATTACGCATTTTTCATACATTATCAATTCGAATTTCGAAACTAATCAATGCTTTACATATACACATTTCGACATAGTATGTATATCATCTCCAAAATCACGACGTGAATACCAACGAGAGTGTAACAATAAACGCGAAACTACTCGCGAAGGCTAAGCCACAGCCCTGCTCGAGATATATACACCACCAAGTTGACCAAGCATCATCCTTCTGTGTCTGTTGCTATATCCTCGTCAATGCGACTCCATTTCGTCTCTCTCTGTCCAATAACCTACTTTCAACCTTTCTACCACTTTCACCCATGCCATACCACACATATACTTATGCCCTATATCCTTTCCCCACTGCAGAGGGAAAGCCCTTCGCTAACAACGACAAAATAATGAAAAATTTCACTTACTCAATCCAACTAGGGCCTTGAGCGCCATATTGTCGGCTGTGTGCTTAAATGCACTACTGGAGACAAAATCAGTAACACGAATGTTCCTAAAATTCACTGAAAACTCGGCTACTCACTAAAAAATATTTTTTTCGATAAAAATTCTTTCACTGATTCCCTATCTCCTTACACGAGTACAGTAGTAGCACCACCTCTTACTTATTAACTACTAAGACACACACACCACCTCCGCCACCGCTACTGTGGGGTACAAACGATTGAGCAGAGTCGTTTTGCAGAAAAGTGTACCAATGCCACCTCCATAACTACCTCCTTTCACCCACTCCTTCTTACGTTCCTCCACACACAACTTTCCCCAGCCCAACTCCAGCGTTTATTCAACTCGGCTTTCTTCGACAGCGTTCTCCGGCTTATCCCGGGGGTGGAGCTGTCCCTTTCATTCCTCAGCGTAACTTGGATTTTTATTTCAGTCTTGTCGATCGAACAATACACCTACTCTATATACTTTCACTCACATCATGCTGACGATCCAGTATAGAAAAAACTTTTATTATTGCTCCTTCCTTGAATTCTCCTATTTTCTCCGTTTACACCACGTCAAACTTCGTCATTCCTGGTGCTGGGGTGGATACTATTTTTACACGTTATGTAAAGAGGAAAACGCTTATTTTTATACACAAAAAAATACCACACACGCAGACGACTCTCTCAAGATATTATGTATGGCAAAAAAAAGATAAACACTTTTTAAAGCCAAAATACTTTCCTCCTCCACTTCATCGCTATTGTTGACAGGAAAAAGGAGTATTTTCGTTCTATTCTCACACTTCGCGGATGCTCTTGCTGATGATCACACTAAAACGTAAACAAGACAAGTTGCTCTTGCTATTTGGGGAGAAATGCGTCAAGTTTTTAGGATTTCACAGACATCAAGAGGTACAAAGACATTTTTTGTACTAGAATGAAAAGCAGTTTTCTCCAGAACTTTTCCAAATGAATAATGTAGTTTTTAAGTACCTTTCACTATACAAAATTTTTACCCTTTAAGCGTCGCGAAACTGGTTAAAAATAAATGATTTCACAGAATGACAGAACTGTGTGTAATTAACATTTTTTCCTCGTATGTTGAGCGACAGCACTGTCGGCTTGAGTATAAATGTGAAAAATGTGGAATTGTACAAAGTGCTAATTTGTAGAGACATGTGCGGTACACCATAAGGATTAGTCCTCCGCAAGAGATAATCGTAGTCTCTTATATTAATGAGGAGTAACTATGAAATGGTCATCACTCACTAGTCACACATAAATCTTCACAGGTTTATGACTGAAGATAATTCTACTTTAGGCTTTTTTTTACTGTATATAAGAATATATACCATACCTAAACAATATTACTAGTTGAACAGATGCGACTGAAATGGACTATAGATGGGTTTGTTGAGGACCACGTTCGTATTTGTTATAACTTATAAGGCTTGGTAGTCCATACGTAAAAAGTGATTGGCGATGATAACCATTTTCCATGCAATTTCTTTGCGTACAAAATAGATCTCTGTCCAAAACCACTTCAAGCTGAACCAACAAAAAGCTCTTATGATTTACTCGGTTTTCTTTTCTCTCTACATATTATTATTATGTATGTATTCATTGTATTCAGCACAAATTGTATTTTAATGCATGATAATCGCATACTGTGGTATGTAAGTCAACAAACGTATTGCGGTGGGGGTCTTGTCTTTTGAATCGTTATCTACAGAAATGATGATGATTCATGTTTATGACGCGATAA
The DNA here is from genome assembly GCA_027743745.1 of Alloscopus bannaensis. Taxonomy (NCBI): domain Eukaryota; kingdom Metazoa; phylum Arthropoda; class Collembola; order Entomobryomorpha; family Entomobryidae; genus Alloscopus; species Alloscopus bannaensis. The sequence goes on from JAHZMW010004605.1 coordinate 15,781, forward strand.
TATGCTTGCGTGGCACGTCTGCCATATACTGGGAAATGACTCAGATTTGCACCTCGCCGTATGAAATTAATTGTGATCTTGATTATTAGCAAATGTGGTATCTCTCCGCACTTTCTGAATACGAACAAAATATTATGTAATGATAATGCATAATGATCATTTAGTGCAGGTACGGATGTGCATACCAAAATGGCAACGTTGGAATTGCCATTCGGGTCTCGGCGGAAATTTTCTGAGATTCTTGATGAAATAGATAGAGAAACTCTTTGAGTATGCAAAAAGGCAATATATAGCTTCTAGGATAACTGCTAATCAACTTATGGTCAATAGCTCAATAATATTGTTCTTGATGTTTGAAATTTTGAAAATGCAAACTTCCGTAATCATAGCCTCAGCTCACCTACTTTACTCATTTTGAAGCAAATACGCTCTATCGTTATGCAAATTGCAACTACTTAATTATGATTAATTAATTGTAGTTAGTTGATTATATTTAACTAAATGCAATTAGTTAAGTGTGTTAAATCTTAACTGATATTTATCTTTCTGTAAAAAATGTGCAGTTAGTTTAGATGTAGGTATTTAATGTGCATGTAATAATTTCTACTGTGTCAATAAATTTTATAAATGCCTTCACGCTTTATTCTCCAGTCAAGAGTTTCCAGAGATTTTGTAGTGATATTTTAAGTTTGCCGTATGTATAGTATATCTTTTCAGTTATATCTAATTAGCCGAATTAGGTATACTATAGTTTAGAAATGAAGTAATGTACAAAGTTGCGTAAAAACAAATTAGATGCGGATACGTAAAAAATCTCATTTTCGAATTATGCTTCTTAGTATACATATAAGACAAATTGGACCCACTGTTTCTCCTCACATTATCACAGACGCCGGCATGGAGTCCCCGAGGTTGCGACAGAGCATGCAAAATCCGATGCCACCTAAATTGAAATTATGATTATTAAATACACCGAAGATCTGCTCCTCAGAAAAATACAACAAAGACTTTTTATTTATCATGCCTGTGACATGTTTCTCCTGAAGAAGTTCCGTAATGAACTGGCATGGGCACATTTGCTTCGGGCAATGGAGAACTTTGTCTTTCCCAATTGCTAGCTCCCGTAAGAAGGCTTTTGCCCATCGCTGAATGTAGCGCAGATATAGCACTTCACTCTACAAGATATCATTGAGATCAATTTAGAAAACTTTCTCCATATCTATGAACTTCTGCTCATTCCCAATGAAAATTTTATGACCATGCTTATCAATTATCTAGCATTGAAACCAACAATAAATGTCCTTGAACCCTTTTAGTAGATAAATACAACAACGATAGTAATTAAAATTTAATTTGTTTACTTTTACATGGCATAACATACAAGATTACAGTAGATATATGCATAATATTATTTGTTATGTACGGTTAGAAATAAAAGCTTTTTCAAATTACAACATTACAATCATCTCATATGCAGTGGCTAAATATAGATTTTCGACTGTGCATCACCGGTTTACTGGTTTTTGTTATATAAACTGGGAATATGTACTAAAAACTTTATCAACGCTCATACTTTAATTAATACTTATAAATTATGATGTTGTGAGCTTTGATTGAACGAGAAGTTGTACATAATGTATATAAAGCTATTTCATGGACTAAAACATAGTTTAAAAGATCCTGCTCGCCCACAACCCTAAAATCACAATCTTCCTTTGCAAGCCGACATTTTGTCGCACAACATAAATATTATTTCAAAAATTATACTAATAGTGAAAGAAAATTTGAAGACTCATGTAGAATAATAGGAATATATAAGTTATATGAATCTTTATAAGCAATGATCTAAAAGAAGTTTCTATCTGTACTTAACATTAAATTAGCTAACATGTTCATTCACGGATTTTTTCTTACTAAAATTGCCAACATGGATGGATATGAGACAACTTTGGACGGCAGTATTTTCTAGACCCTTTGTCACAACTTTCTAATTTCGAATTCAAACGAAGGCCTGAGCTAGCAACTTTTGAATTTCCGACAGTAAAAATTAATCAAAAGTATATACAAAACATTTGTAAAACTTGTAAATCTAGCTGTAAACCCGAAGATTGTCTTCAGATCACGTTTAAAAGTGTTGTAAGAACTTAAAAAACGAACTAACGTATGCTTTAAAACCATTGCAACACTACTGGGAAATGTTGGGTTATCAAATGAACTTTTGAATGAGTAGTTAACATTACTTTCTCCACTCTACATCTATACATGCATGAAAAAGTTATCTTTTTAATGTGCTGGCTGCTGCGGAATGCATGGAATCCACCAAGTCCAAGAGCCTTCCCCTTGTGACACGGGCTTGTGACGAAGGTACTCTTCAACGTACTGGCAAGGGCATAGTGCCGAGGTCAAGTGTCTGGGAGCAGAAGGATTCTCTCCACCCTCTCCCACAGTCCAGTCCAATCTCCGACGGAGAAAGTCTTTTGCCCAGCGTTGCACGTAGCGCAAAAACAGCGTTTCGCCCCTCTACGCAAAATCAAACCAACACCAGAACGCCCAGAAAAGCGTGTGTAAGATTGGGAACAACAACTCCAAGTAAAAAATACGCATTATTCGACTAATAAAACATTCATTTTATCAGCGTTTGTATTACGGACAACACATTACACAAACAACAACGGGTTCTTTTAGACAGCAACACACACATTCACAAGCCCGTTTTGGGTAAAAGTTCATGCCATGCAAAACACTAAGAATAATTCACTCCATTTGCAACATGTACAAATTACGACATGCATTTTCAGTCTACTTGCCATGCAGAAGGACTTGGTTCACAATATTTGTATATAAATTTATCTCGCACTTAATTCTTTGATTATTACCTGCTTTCTTGGAATCCTTGTCGTATTTTGTGCTCCAGAAATCACAATCTCCACATCACAAGCGTCCAGGTGGTTTTGTACACGTTGTCTATCGCCCCCCGATGACTCCAGCATTTGTTCGAGGCGTCTCTAATAAATG
>JAHZMW010004606.1:0-24633 GCA_027743745.1 Alloscopus bannaensis
AAACATACCCGGCCACATTTAGAAGCCGGCCAGAATTTCAAATTTTACCTCGCAGCCCCAGGCCACAATTAGAACCCGGCCACATTTAGAAGCCCGGCCCGGAATAGATCATTTACGGTAATATGGTAATCAAACACTCTTTTACAAGTTGGTGGTTTATTGTCGTTAAAATTGTCTTGTTCGATGATGACGTGATAAAGAGAGCAGAATTATAAGCGGGTGTGGTGCTCACCATAGATGGGCATCTGGATCGCGGTGCGCAGAGGAGTATGAGCGATACAATTTTTATGATTGATCCCCTTCCCGACGAGATGTATCTCTCTGTGAGTTCCTTTCGGAAAAAAATTGACAACAATTACCATTTACCAATAGCTCTCTCTTTCTCGTACATTGGCCACATTTGGTAGTGAGCTGCTGCTTCCTCGCATGTGTCCCTTTTCGTGATCTTTTAGGTAGCTTCAGGTTAAAACATTTTTGCATGACAAGCAAAAATTTTTCAAGAAATTGCCCCAGCCACACAAAATGCAATGAATGGGTGCTCTCTCTCTGCATACCATCCGAAAAATTGTTTTGAGAAACTTTTTTTTAAAAAAAATATAGATAATATATGTATTCTGGAGGATCATAATTACGGAGTATACGAGAGAAAGAGGGGATGAGTACAAACGAAGGAATATATTTCTTCCTCGTCTCATCACATATCACACGCTCATTCATGACACAATAATACACTTAAAGTAACCGGCTGCTGTCATACATTGCATACCATGTGCAAAGCGGAAGAAAGACGTTGAAACGTTGGAAAACTGGGGAGTAACAAGTTCATGCAGCATCACCAACAGAGCACCCTTTCCTCAACCAATTTTCATGTTTTAAAAAACTCTTACCCCTTTTTTCTTGCTCACTGCTGCTCACCCAGAGTCCCAAAGAGTATATATCACTATCACCAAGATAAGCTATTACTCTCTTCCTGCTGCATGCTACCTGAATCTTTCTCTCTGGTTTGCATGAAATGAGCTCTTTCACGAGAACATTAATTTAGTCAACTTACACACACTCACTCACGCGCAATATATTCTCGTGAATCGAGCAAGATGAGACCTTATGGAAAGTAGGAGTTCCATATCATATCATTAGGCACCCATTTTATATTCTTTATATCACAAACAAGAGAGCGGAGGACTTGTCTTATTATTCTAAACAAGCTGGAAACAGAGATGGATGTGAAATGGGTCCACTTTTTTCCATATATTCTTATGTGCACGTAAGACAACGCACATCTGTGCTCTTCTTCTTTGCTCATTTTGCTTGCATTTTGTTCACTCTCTGTGAAGTAATCAGTATATCGTCAAATAGAGTATAAGGTTTATAAGAAGGAAAAAAAGTCGTCGAAAGTCGTCTGTCCATCCATCCGTTGCTTTTCATTCTCTCCTCACTCACCAAATTCGTGTTCGTGGCCACTTTATTACGGTGGTGGTGCTACCTGCTTTCATGTGGTGTATCATGATATTATCATTACCTCATTTGAACTATGGCGTTTAATTTTTTTATATGACTCTCCTCCCTATACGATGTTAGCTATTATTACCTTGAGCGCTGAAACAGTTGAATAGAAGAAAAAAACAGGAGCACCACACCAAAAAAGTTACATATCGCCGAGAGAAAGAGTTTGTAACAAGCTTCGCACAGAAAGGAGCCGGGAGGAAGTTTGATTACTGCACGAATCCGTCGAACTACTGGATGAGCATGAAAGAAGCTGCTTCTGGACACGTTTTTAAAAAAATATGTATATATTTCCTTTTTCTCCGTGTCCTGTTGTCGAAGTATAGTCGAACGTGTACATTACTTTAGGTGCATTTTGATATGCGACGACCCGGTCAAAGATTTTATATTATTTCGGCCTCTCCGAGGCAATTGAACAGGAGGATCACGCACTGCACATTTCTCTCGTGTACGCATCTGTTTCACAGCAGTTGAGGTGAGTCGAATAAATGAGAGGAAGAGCAGAGAGGACTTGTTTTTACGAGTGTGTTTATTACAAGAATTAGAATGCATGAAACAAGATTAGAATTTTAAGAGACGTGCACGACTGCAGTAGCTGTGTGATACCAAAAAAAATACGACACAAACGCTTCCTTTCTCAGTGTAGCATAATCTCGCTGGTCGGACGAAAAGGCGAAATGTTTGTCTCTAGTTCACCTCATCACACCTTCTTTCTTCTGGGATAAGATAAAGGGTGAAAATATGCAGAGCAGAGAAAATGGTAACGCGACACAGACACAATGGACAAGTCCGTGCAATTGTTTATTGTGTAAAACCACGCTGCATTGTTTCTCAACGAGAATCAGCCTTGTACTTCCTTAAACAATATTATGCTCGTATCTTGATCCCAGATTTTCAAGAGCTCCATCGTCTCCGGTTGTGTCACACTCATCCAGACTGAGGTGCTCTAATTAACCCATTATTTACCTCAAGGTGCTTCTTACTCTTTCATGGTGGAAGCCTATCTCTCTCCTTGTTTTCACATTCTTCCGATTGTGCCACCGTTTTTTTTGTCTCCTACTACTTACTCTTATTTTTTTCTACGTTTCTGTAACATCCGAGAGTCTTTACTTGGAGGGAGAAAGATGAAGCCGATTAGTGTGTGGAACGAAGGAGGCACTTCACTCACTCACTTTTTTGTGGTTGCATGTTGAAAAGTGATTTTCCTCGTGGGCCACTTTTTTTATTTCATCCTCTCCTCTGTTCCTTACCGCTTCATATATAGACAAGAGAGCAAAGTGTTTTTTATTGGTATTGATTCTCTGGTGGATAGGGATTCTCTCTGGCTCTATTAAAAGCTTATTAAAATGAAGGGGCAAAAGGGCGAGGAGCGAGAGAATTCCAGCAGGTTAAAAAGAAATTGTAAATTGTATCGCTTGCACAAAAAAAATTCTTGGTAGCTACCATCACACCACGCACCTTCTGTGTGCATTGCATGTGATATTTTTTTCTTCTGAACATGGTACTCTCACATGCATGGAAAGGGAGTTACCAATAAAGTCTGTTTGGTAATATATACCCTTTGGTCCCAAAAGAAACAAGTGCGCAACCACTACATAACCATAGGGCTCTTACACTGCTCCAGCTTATTAGAGAGTGACTCTTTCTTATCTTTGATGATATTCGATTGTTTGAGTATGTTTTCCACATTTTTTTACTCTCCTCCAATTTACTTGTTGGTGCTTTGCTACGAGAACCATACTACTACACTCATAGATGCATACTGGACGAGATTAAAAGCTTTTTTGAGGGAATCCAATCATTCATGGTTGCAAGGGAGGTTATGCGTATATGTGTGTGAAAAAGTGGCTTTTATTGGGATTAACTTGGCTCCCTGGTACCTTTCGCTATCTCTTATTTTATATCAAACATAAAAAGAGTTCCATCCTCAGGTCTGAATGAGTCTGGGGATATGCTCACATGACGAAACCTGTGCTAAGGTGTAGTCTCTGTCTTTGAAAAAAACTGTTTTTTCTATAAAAGTGCTCTAGATTACGTATTGCTTTCCATAGATATGAATATGTATAGAGAACAACTGGTGCTACCTGCTTTCTGGCTACTGGCTTCAGAGATCGTCTCCTTTAGGAGCGACGTAGGTATATATTTCTATACGTCCACAACATCATCATGGTTTATGATGATGCTGTACACATGTTACTCTTTCTGGCCTTGCCCACTTCGAATAGTTCACCCAGGCTAATGTTTTATGAATATTTATAATCTGTCTTGTTACATTTTTTCCCCTTCATCTCCTTTCTCTCCTGAGAAATAATTGACTGGAAGGTTTTCCAAAACCGGTTTATTCGAGAGTTGCGTTCGACGAGGAGAGTATACTCAACGTTCCTTTCGGTTTGATCTCGCTCTCTCATCGCAACATTTTCGACGAGCTTTACATAAAGGACGGTTGTGATCCTAATTGTGAAGGAATCGGTAGCGATCCTTATGTGTCCACCTTACCGCGCATATTAAAGACTGTTTTCATACATATATTTTATATTCAGCATCTGTCTTCTTTAGATGACGATGATGAGACGGTCTAAAAGAAAATCACTGGCTTTTTTCTTGACTTGTATATTTGGGAAGATAACAAAGCTGAGAAAAGAGGTTTTTTACGGATATAAAAAGTCACTCAAAACTGACTTCTTTCTCGAATATTAAGCATTATTAAAATATAAAGGCCCTAGAACCAAGGCAGGGCTGACAGGACGAGGACAAGATAAAAGAATATAAATTTTTTCGTGATTGAATGCGTCCACCGATTAAAAGCTGTAATTTAGCTGTAGACCAGTCTCTCCCGGTCAAAATTCTTTGGAGTACTTTTTCACGCACAAACAGCACTGACACTGGCAAGTCGTTCCCGAGAACTATATGACCAAAGGGCATATTGGGTCATCATCAGAAGCGAATTTGTGCTTTTTTGTCGAAAATTTGTGAAAAAATGTTTGGCTCCTGTACATTTTTCCACGTATTCATATATCCCAATATTACATTTTTGTAGCCCGGAGTAAGGCCTCTCTTCTGCTGTTGATGATGCAGATCCTCATAATTGTCGAGGACCATCCCAAACTCCCTAGAAGAGGTTTAAGAGTGTAATAATCAGGTAGCCCTTGCATAAATCAAGAAGTCGGCTACCTGACTTCCTTGCGTTTTTTATAAACTCTCCACATTTTATTTTTGTAAGAGCATACTTTATGAGATCCTCTCAACTTTTTCTTCAAAACGATGAGGACGAGGACAAGACATGTGAGCTATAAGCAAGACTTTTAAGACGCATGCTGTTACCCTTGTAGTGGGTCCATTATTAAAATTTTCTGTCCGCCTTTCCTACTCTTCTTCACTTTGTAATAGTACTTTTTTTGTACAAAAAAAATCCGACAATCTTTCACGATAAAAGCACCATATCGTCATCTACACACGGGTCGACAACAATAATGGCTTTGTGTGTAAAATAAATGGCGTATGCAAGTAGCGAAGTAAGGGTTAAAAAGCAAAAGTCATACATGCATAATATTACCTGCTTCATTATAGTAAAAACAAAATGTTTTTTGTTGGGAATTTGAAAATTTAAGTAAAACTTATGAAAACTACAGTGTGCCCCAAACATAATATTCGTTGTACAAAGGGCCATTCCAAACTTTGTTCTCACACAAACGACTCATATTTTAATGGGGGAGGATCAGTCGTGTACTCCTCATGAACATTATTACCTCTTCAACTCATCTCTCTGGGTACTCCATGTTGCAATATATAAATTGCTGTGAATTGCTCCCTTTCCGACTGAAAGCAACTCACAATAAAGTTTCCTCACAGCGACTGTTTTTTTTTCGCTGACTGACGATATGACGAGATGATGATTCCATCAGGAATAATCAGGATCCCGGAGCGGTTAGCTTGTTTCAAACGAAATGTGTCTTTTCACATTGGACACTCCTCATGACGACTCTCACCGTCATATTTTTATGTCTTCTTGAACAACTACTGTTCTTTCCGTCGTGGTGGAGGAAAGAATCCCTTGTAAAAACCATACTTTACGAGATTTGAGTTGAAAGTTGAAGAAGAGGCGAGGAAAAGACTAGGAAGAAACAAGAGCGTTTATACACATCGCTTCTCTGTTCACACGACTCTCCTCAAGAAACGTCATGCTCGCAGAGGAGAGATTGAGTTAAGTAAGTTGTAACGCGGTGGCAGTGGCAGGAGTGCAGAGTGCACAAATGTGGCAGTTATATAGAAAGGTAGAAAAAGCATCGTCTTGTCAATACTCCTCTTCTGTTAAGTTACATTATGCACTGCTTTCACTCCACACACCGCCTGCAGCTTTTGACGCTGTTTTTTATGAAGGCAGTCTCAAAAAGTTATACTCATTGGTACTCGCTGATGTGAAATGCTTCAACTTTGTTTTATGTGACTATTTGACCATATAGTCAGAAAGTCGTAAGCAAAAAAGAACTTTTGCTAGAGAAATGTTATCGTCATAATAATTCCGAGAGCCGAAGTCTTTAATTATTACAATGTGAACGATAATATGTTATGCTGTAAAATGGTTTTGTGCTTAAGACATAAAAAAGCGAAAGCATTCTCCAATGATTTGGCATGCTCAGCGTTTTAAACGCTTCTCTCATATCTGCTCCGAAATCTTGTCACTTGATTTGATGCTCCACTCTTAAATTTGCATATTATGGCTCACAACCTTTGTTCACTTTTCCATAGCCAGACACTGTACAGAAAATGTCAATTTCCAATTACAATGGAATGGATTTGTGTGTGTCTGATGGGGATGAAGTTGTGTCATAAAAGTTTTTCTTCGTATGTTCTTCGTAGTGGACCAAATGGACTCTGAGGATTTAAAGACAAGAATGCAGCAGTGTGATGAACTTCTCTTAAAAACGTTTTTAATCTGATATACATTTTATTTCCATTACACACTTAATGTTGAATTGGAGATAAAAAAAAATGCTCTGAGCTCTCTAATCTGAAAAGATGAAAAGAACTTGACTTTTCTGTTTTGTCAAGTGAATAAATGTGCGATTTGATTGGAGATGTGTTACAAAACGTCACACACAAAAGAGGTGTAATAAAAGGGCAACCTGGCCAAAAGGCACTTTAGATCGTGTAATAATACTTCGTTATGAAGAAGGAAGAGAGTTCGTTTTGCTCTAAAAATCAAACTTGTGATACAGTTTACACACACGGTCAAAATGAACAAAACATTATAATGACAATGTAGAGATAAAAGTGGGAGATTTTATGGCAAAAAAGTATCGAAACTATGCATTATACCTGTCAGCTATCAAAATATGATCGCTGATCGTCAGAAGACGAAAAAAATCTTTTTGACATACAAACGTGGTTCTCGTGAAGTTGAATACTGATAATTAGTCTAGAGCAGGTGAAATGTAAGAATAATGCCAACGAATTCTCAAGGTTGTTCCTTTTTGGCTGTCAAAAACAAGACGATACGATAGCAGATACGCATAACATGTCATTTAAATGTGACTTATGAAATGAATGCGAGATTGAAATTTGATGTGTGGCGAATTAAAAGAAAAACCATATCTTGTACTTTGTTGTTTAGTGGATTGAAGTTTTAATAAAAATCCAATATATTTTTGTTTTGCAGGCAACAAGCCACACGCTTGCCACATTTGTCCAAAACGGTTTGCCTTAGCGTGCAACCTTCGTGCCCATTTGAAAACTCATCAGGAAGACGACGGGATGGACCACTTGGACCAAATGGACTCCACCTCATCGCCCATTGACAATGAAAATACAGAGCTTACAGAGGAGGAAGTTAGTATGATGGAAATGCCTAATTAGTGACAAAGTGGGAATCATGCAGCAGTTATTATGAAACTGGATATAACTCATACATGTATCGTCTCCGCATGAAACGCAAGGCTTTTAGAAAGTAATAATTGTAAAGTGTATTATCAATAGTAAAATTTGTCTTAAGTGGTATCTTTGAGCTTTATGCAAGGCCCCATGCAATATAAAATGGATTTAATTGTGCAGGAACCGCACGTAACACGCAGTTTGCGAGCGCGCTTATATTAGTCCTTTCTCTATCTCGTGAGGACAAATCATAATGATCTGTCCATATTGCTCTAACATTTTGTGTTCGAAGCGATTGTTTATAGATATATTTATAATCGTGTAAGAAACTAAAAGATAAGATTGTAATCAGCAAGCAATACACAAGTTATGTTCGTCCGTAAATCTTGTAACTTTTGTGAATACAAATGAAGCAGAAAGGCAGATAATAATGGATTGCTTTTCACTCTGAAGCGAGAGCGTATGTACAATAATCACAACATTTTATGTACAGTTAACGATTTGCACATTTATCGGACGAGTTTTTGCGAGCTTATATATGCACACTGCGAATTTATGCGCGTCAAATTTACGGTATAGCTTTGATGATAGGCTGAAACAAGACTAAGAAGAAACCTTTTCACAGCTCATATTATATAATGTGAAATGAAATTCATCTTCATGTAGATAATTTCAATCGATTTGCTCAATTTTTTTTGCATATAGCTATGTAGCTGATAAGTCTGCTATGATAACGAATCCAACTAACGTAAACCTTAATTGCTGTAATCATTATACAACACTTGTGTCAAAGATACTTCAAAAACCAGATACCAAAATGATATTCTATTGTTGTAACACATACATATAATATGTGTGCCTTTAAAAAGATACCTTAAAATATTAAGTTATTATATTTCATGCTTAACGATATATGATACAAGGACGTAAGTTAAATGTAATGCTGGGTGTGGATGTAAATAGGTAAACTCCCACGAAGAGAGGTGTGTGTAAGAAATGATGAAGCGGAAATAAGATAACATTTTTGGGGGAAAGGTGGTGAAGAGAATATGGCTTTAAATATCTGTGTGAATACCTTTAACCGTAAGTGAGAGGGGTTTAATATAAAAAGCCAAGAAATTTACATGATTTCAGGTGTAACAAAGCAATCTCTACTCTACGTTTACTAGTAATGCATAATGTTCCGTTATTCTTTATAATATGAAGCATCAAAGCAATCCTGTATTTGCAGAGCCCCAATTGTCTTCCAAGTTTTATTATGTTTTATTAAACCATAATTCGAGCACGTCAAAAAAAAATTGTATCAACAAGAATATTTACGACATCTGAATATTGTCAGAAGCCTAATGAGCTTTGGTTCTGAGAAATTGTGAACTGGTGAAGTTTCTTAAAGTAGCTGTCTTAATAGTAAACCAAAATCACTGAATTCTGTGAACTGGTGAGCTCACATCAGTTCAAAACTGCATTTAATCTTGTAATCAATGCAAGCGATTTTTTAACTTTTCAATAGATTCTCTACAGATTCATCGACAATTAAATTTGTGTGAAAACTCATTGCCAAATATATGTATGTAAGTTTATATCTAATATGTAGCGTATTTTGTCTGTGAAAGTCTCACAGTCACTTGATGTATTTAAAAAATAAACCGTTGACGACTCCAGAACGAATGGCATTAGTTCTACTTTCATACTATACAATTTCAAATTTTTACATCAAGATTCATGTTAACGTGGATCATTAAATGACCAATAAAGTGGCTGTTCATTTTTTAAAAGATCAAAATTCATTGAATTCTGTGAACTGGTGAGCTCACAACAGTTCACAAACTGCATTTAATTTTGTAATCCATGTAAGCGATTTTTTAACTTCTCAATAGATTCTCTATGTCACTTGCTGTTTTTTTAAAAATAAACCGTTGACGATTCAAAAACCAAGGACGTAGTCGGACTTTCATGGATTTTTAGTTGGTTAACCTCGAGCTTAGATTAGGTTTCTCATTAGAATAGACTCAAGTTTATTGATGGAAAGAATATAAATACATAATCTGTCGGGTGAAAAAGCATTTAATTTGATTTAAACTTCTGATTCGCTCGATATTGTCTCCCCACGATAAAGCTGCCCTTGAGTGATCGCCACAAGCATATTGGGTCAGTCCTTCTTGGGCAGGTGGTATGGATTCCCCCTATCAACAAACCCAATTGCCGTTTTGTGAATTACAATTAAGGTTACATGGACCGACTAATTAAAAATATTTAAAATATTGTCTGCGTCCTATTTATGCACCCTTTCTGAGTAAAGTCAGCCACACGTTTCCCACCGTTCTTGTCAATTCCGCCCACTTCGAGCTGTGAATATAAAAAGATACGTTAAGCGTTGCCTACTAATACCTTATACATTGCAGCAGATTTCAAGATTTTCTGCAATACGTGCATATTATGTATATTGGCAAATGTGAAACAAAACCAATCTTCATAGTTTTTAACACTACTCTGCGATACTTATGGATTTCAAAAGTGATTTTGTAACTTCTTCATGAAATCTGCAACAAAGATGAGTAATAATAATTAAATCATTTATGTATATCACTCACAAAACTCGCCAAAAGCACCAGTAGCATTGCCACTAAAACCTGAACACTCCACAGATTCTTCATTGCCAACATGTCAAATTTTGTCGAACGTTGTTTAAAAAATGTAGCGCTGTGATGCTATTGAAATCTGAACAATTTGGTATTTTTTGTAGCAACCGTTCGTTTAAGATGGGGAGTGTCGGAGAAATTTAATCTTCAAGACACCAGCAGAGCTATTCATCGCAAATCTAACATTTTGTCGTAAAATTGAACATCCTGTCATAACATTTAACTGTATGTAAAGCTATTGTGTTTTAGCGTTAATGGCGTTCGCGTATTTGGTAATAACATCAGAGCGATTCCAAACTATTTCATAGTACGTAGCTTGCATTTTGTCCTTAATACCTACTACATTATGGCGCGCAATAAATTCTTAGTGATAAGTATAATATCGTTAATTAATTTAGCGAGTGGCAATTAATGGGTGCTAGCTTTGATACACCCCAATGAATCCTTTATATGAAGCTGATTGATTCCTTCGTGCACAAACTGTAGAAACAGTACATTTCTGCATGCAGCGTGGTACTTCATTAATGTATGAATGAAACTCATAGGTAAGGAAAGGCATTTCTGCTCTTTTTCGTCGCTCGATTCTGCAGCGAAAAACGTCGAATTCTGCTTTTTTCTGCTTTCTTTAATATACCCCCATAAATCGTGCAAAAATTAATTTTAACCAATAGCAGAGGTTCAATTTACTTGTAGCTTGCTTAAACAATTAATGCATTCACAGATATTGTCAAATTATATTGTGTGAATTTAGTTAAATGCATTTTTGTGTAATGCATCACTATTGTTACGTGTGTAAAGTTCATGAATTGTTCTTTGTCTTGTCGTTTTGAGTCATAGAAGGAAAAAGTAAGCTGTGGCTCCCTTAGAGTAATAATACATTGTTATAATACATGGTTATAATTGTCTACTCTCTGGTGGCTCCTATTAATGTTATTGTGTTCGTAATTGATTTATCGCAGAGTGAAAGTCAAAATTAATTGTCGTTTTAATTGTAATTAAATAATTCTCCAGTTTTCTCCATGTCTAACTTTTACCGTAGTCGTTTTCACGACAATATAAAAGTTTTACAGTAAAACTGTATATTAACGTATATTGAGTACAATAAATTTGGAACATTACTAGCACTGGGCCCGTTGGAGGAGTTCGTGAGTTTGAAGGGTACCACGTTGTCAAAATGCAGTGTATGTACTAAATCGCTGTTTAAAGACTGCAAAGCTGTGTTTTACGTCTTACATCCAGTTATTATTTATTGATTAACCGCTAGTGCAACATATATATTTTACATAATAATAATAATAGCCAGTGACAAGTTTTGTAATAAAAAAGCAGTGACTCAAATGTGAAAGTTTTCTGTTGTGTATTACTTGCTTTAGCAACTTTCCATGGCTTGGGCTTGCAAGAAGAAGTAGGTTGAAACAATCCCAAAGAACTAGAAAATAAAAAGTTAAATTATTAAAACGCCTTGGCTCATTGGTTGTATATGAAACATTTAGTTGAGTGACGACCACTAATAATTCCAAGTTTCTTCCTGGTTAGTTCGTAGGACTTTAAACTTTCACCATTCGTAGTGCTTGATGTATAACTTTCTCCTACCCTATATATAAGTACACGCATTATTTGGAAAAAATTAAATGTCACCCGTGTCATAAAGTTGGAGTCAATGTAGTATGTGCCAACTCCTATTCCAATTGGGGCGACCACCATTTGCTCCACTTTACGCTGGAACTCCTGCGTGTCAAGCCGCAAAGAAAGTTGAGTCTTTTTTGAGACAAACCATCGGTTGAACTCCTGAATCTAAAAACGTATTCTTATTACAAGCGTTACAACTACAATTGGTAAGTGACATCCAATGTCATGTCATAAACTTACATGTGATGCCGACTCTACTGCAAATGATACTCCGAGCCATAATTTGACAAGAATTGGAGCAAAATACAAAGCACGAATCCATTCAAGTTGAAAACAGACCTGCACCACAAAGGATGTCATGAGCACAGCGGTGAGCGTCAAACTTGGGAGAAAGTATTTAAGAGTGTCATTCAAATCGGCAGCAACATTCCAAGCTTCCTCGTGAATCTCAAGAACTTCAGTATATATATTAGGATTGACGTCATTCGTTCCTCCTATTTCCAACTGACCCTGACTTTGTTGCATCTTGTGCATCAGCTCCGTTGTGATAGATCGAAGCTCCCATGCTGAAATAAAAAGCATGTCCATGGGACACGTGAGAATCACTTGATTTATGAAATCAATGACCAACGAGAATCCTCCGATGATAACCGTGTCTACGTCTGGATTAGTCCAAAATATTCCACCCCCTGGGGATACGAACAAGTGATCCGCTAATGTGTAATTAGCGAACACACTCGATGGGTACAAGGCCATCACTAGATCTATCTCATACGTCTCTGCTACTTTCCACAAGGACCAATTGTTCCCAGGTTTGAGGATATGAAAACCTCCAATAGTACCAATTAGAGAGAATATAATAGACACCATTCGGATTAGTATAATTGGTAATGTCTGAAAATATACAAGGTGTATTCTTCAAAATACCGGTTTGTCCGCAAAAATTACAAAAATTCTATTTTAGAAACTTACACGCGCTGTTTTTCCTCCCAGTCTGGCTGCCAATGCTCGAAAATGTTTCACAAGATTTGTCAGTTGTCTTCCATTCCGGTACATCGCGGCTGCGTAGTTAATCTGGAGAAGAAATCGCGACACTTCGTAACCCATTTGAATATGGTTAAGAATGTCAGGTGCTGTTGCATGGTACAGTGACCACAAGATATTCTTCGCTCTGACCACAACGTTTGCGACTGATAAACCATTCCAAAGAAAAAACGTCCCCTGAAAAGAATATACAATGTGCCAAATCTTTAGCAATGATATGCAATAAAATTTAGAGATACAATAATACGGTCAAAGTAAGCTTTAGGGATTTTCGCACTGTACTTATTAATATCATCATATTAATCTTGGTTGTAATTCACACCAAAGATCACACATACCTTCCTCAACCAGCTAGTTACTAGCTCGTCCGCTTTTGAGATGCCAATAGGCGATAGTCCCATGGCATGATCCAAGTTGATAAGCTTTTTCAGCGGTACACAATCACCTTCTAATAAGACTTCGCGGAGATGATCCCAACATCTTCTGAACCACCCTGTAACATGTGAATTTCCAGCAAGGAATGCCTTCCATAATATCGATCCCACAGAGGAGGCCCTTGTAATCGGCGGAGGGTCTCTGCGAATTGATGTTCCGCTGACGACAACCATGGGCACATCCGACTGTTCGGACCTGCCGTTTATTTGTTGTTGCGGGGGCGACTCTCCCATAACCCCCGAAGGAATGGAATTCGGAAGCAGATCAAACATATTATTTTTGAGTCTCAAATAAGGTGCCTAATACTAATGTTGGAATGAATTCTAAAAAACGTGTAGTCCATGAAAAACACCACGCTTGAGTGGGCAGCAATTGTAGGCAAACGTTTTATTCTTGCAGGAGAAAGATGACATGATAGACACACCATTCTGCGCGTTGCAAGTTTAGACAATATGTGTCAAACTCTGTGGCTGGGTCAGAAAAGTTCGAGTTGAGGCAACAAAGGAAATCGACAAACTTTTTTCTGGCATTGTGTCGTATTAAATCAACTTTGTTCTACAGAAAGATAAGTTTTTCATATAAAATACCACCATGAGGTTCATGTTTTCATGTAACACTGATCATCAAATGATTAACAAAGTGGCTGTTCGTATTCAAAGATTATATTAATAAAAATACCAAAGAGTGTATTTTAGTGGTCGCAAATAAAAAGTAGGCTTCCACATAACACGGAACAGATGTATATTTAAAGTGTCATTTCTTTTTTTTATTGTGATTTCTCAAGGAATCACCGGCCCGGAGATTTTTCATTTCAGTATTCAATAACGCTAAGAATTACATATGTTTGTTTTTTGTTAACTTCATTGATTAGCGCTTATTTACTGAGAGTTTATATAAGTATTATATTTAAGTATGCAGTGACAATATAATGAAAATTTTGCAGAATATGATGGTACACGACTAATATTGAATAATTAACTTCAATCGTTAGGTTTATCGTTATCATTATCTTCCAGCGTCATTGTTGCCAAAAGTAAATCTTGCAAAAACAAACTTTGGTCCGGATTCAAATCTCTGCGTCTTTGCGAATCCAAGCACCTACAAATCAATGAAAATTACGATTGGAGATACAATTCCAATAAGCAAGTCACATTACTAAAGTAAAACCTACTGAAAGGACTTACTTATCGAGAAGAAATTGATGCTTATCGTGTTTTTGAGTTCCCGAGTCCATGGGATTAGGTGGTTGCATGGTGGCAGCCGTTTCTGTCAGGATAACAGCCTGGCCACCCGAAGGCTGGGGAAAGACACTTCGGCGCGCTCCAGCTGCCACGGAACTGGAACCCCCTTGAGCAGAGCTCGACTGTTGATTGCTAGTAGTATGTCGATGAAGAAGGCGATCATAAGGTACTGCAAAAAAATGAAAAGAACAAAGATTGCGTCATAACATGACTAACTAGTACTTGTGGGTGAAGTTATCATGGGATCGTCGCCGATATCTGAACTGACATGATGTCATAACTGACTACTCTCCATTTAAGAAAAAGTTGGTGGGCACAAAAGCAAGCACTCAAAACCTTTATACCGTCAACCAAGAAGGTGGGGTTGGTTTTGTTATTGTGCGACTGAAACAATTAATCTAACAACAACCATTATAATGTCACTGGTTAAAAGTAAGGAGGTTTGCTCCTTTTGTGGTAAAAGTTGATTATTCCTTTTGGAAAACAAACTCTGGAGAATTTGGAGAGCCTCAGTCTGCCTGTATTGTAAGAAATGACTCCTCCTCTAGTATTTATATTAACATCTCTTTGTAAAAACTCACCTGCCGCTGCACGACGCACGCCTGACAATTGCGAGAGTAGTTCAGCGATAGGATCTACAGCTTCTCTTGCCCCCGACGGCGAGAGACCTCCAGAGCTAAAATGCATATTCGGCCTACGACCTCTACCTGCAAAGTGCATAACAGTGAGGTCATTATTGCATAATCCCGCCCAATTCACATTCGTATTTGTAATCAACGTCTCAGAACTAAACAGGTACTACATCTTACCCACTCCAAGCGTTCGGGATGGTTGCTGTACCCTCCGAAGACTGTGTCGGGCTGAAGGTGCCTCTTCTACATAATCTTAGAGGAAGGATGTGAATATTAGTTAAACCCATTGGACAAAACGCTATTCGTATGTAGTGGTTGCTACCATTATATTATACAACTAGGCATTAATTTTCACAACTCTAATTTTTATCACAGATGAACGCATGACATGCAAATTCTAGCACGCGTCCTACACGAAGAAAAGTGGGACTGTCGCATTCCCAAAAGAAGGCAACACATACTACAAAATTGTTTGTACAAAGACAATGTTATATAGTAAAAACATCTAACACAATGACAAAAGTACTGTACGCGCTTCAGTGTGAAAATTAAAAAACCCTGATGTATAAAATGGCAAAATAGGAAAACATTACTATCTCTTGGTTGTTGGCGATGTTCCAGAGTCAAATGAGCTGTGAAATCATCTGTAACTAGGTTCGGCTCTCCACCGGGCATTGACGCGCATATTGGACAGACCTGCAGAAAGGGATAAGATCAGAAAATGGTAAACACAAAACTTTCAGTCTGAAAGTCTGAACAAAGAACTGAATAGTGCATACGACACGTAACTTCTTTCTGACATACGCAACTTACCACTTCGGTATTTGAATTCTGATGCTCTGACGTGACGTGAGACTGGAGTTCAGATTCAGTGAAGCCTAAGCGACCACATATAGGACATGTTAACGAATGAGCCAATTCAGTCGACGACTCTCCGCTATAGTATAAGTCTGGAAAGAATCAAAATCAAAATTTACCCACAAACGTAATTTCAATCAAACTTGCAACTTTATTATGGAAGGCAATCAACGCCAATCAAGCTTACCATAATCACCCCGACTTAAAATGCACTGAACCGGATGATCCGGTGTATGACGAGATGTGGCCGCACCTCCTTCGTAGCAGTTGGCACAAAGGTCATAGTCATAGCACCGAAGACATTTATATCGTCTTCCTTTAAAGTTACTCATGAGACATGCATCACAACTCACTCCTTCATGCCGGGACATTGCTTCGAAACTTCACAGGCTCAGACTTTTGTAATCTTCCGCAAAACTTGATATCTTAAAATTTATATAAGACGATATTTAGGACGACCAGTTTTCTAATTCTTGAGGTTTCCTTCTCCGTTTTATCCCGTCAACACTCCTTTCAGCTCTTTAAAGTTACCTTCAACCGTTGCATTTACACCGTACAAATTCTCACTGTACCTTAAAGCTTCGTATAAATAAACCTTCCTGATTTCAACGGAACTCCACAAGTCAGCAACACTCAATTCTTGGACCTAGTGTACAATATATTCAATCTAGACCACTAAACTAGCAGCCTTGTGCCTCGTCTCCTGTAATTTGCAACTGACAAAACTGCACACCTCGCCAACGTTCTGATGTCTGTAATACTTGTAACAAAAATTCTATAACAATACCGCAAAAACGCGCTATGTCGTCAACTGTTCCTGCTGACAATAATAATTAACCTACTTCTCGTCTTGTCTAACTACGTTACAAAACATTTAGGTTATCTATCGATACCATTATTATTCAGTTGACTCGTGAAATTCTCTCTTCTAATCAGTTCCGTTTGCCTGACAAAGACCTCTCTACTTCTAACGACACACTCAAAATGACTGTGTTGACTGTGTGCACGCGAGAGTTCTCATTTTTCAGTATATAATATCAGTGATTGGGAAAAATATATTACATATATTTATCTTTTCAGTATAAATATAATACACTCGTGAGAATCCAACTTAGGGAAAAGAAGCTTACTTTCTTTCGTTCCTTTTAAAATACATACAGAGATGATGTGTACAAGTGTAGTAACAATAAATAATTCACTTAATGTTGACTACCACTAAAAACAATAATTATAGTATACGCTCGTTATAATTACTCTTCGGTTGCAACTACTTTGACATGAAATTACCCTGCCTCCCTTAAACGCTCTGAGACTACATCAAACGCTATTAAATCATCTATACAAAAACATTTATCCAACGAGTATATCAGCTGACTTGGAAAAAATAAGTTAAAACAAAAGTTGTTCAAACTTGCTTTCGTCTTCGCATATCAATCAGCAGTTCACACAACAATCAACAAAACACCTCTCGACAACGATGATGACGACTCCAGGAATATTCCATTTTTCTTACGATTTTGATTTCCACTGAGGTAGTTAACAGTTCGCTCCGAGGTGACGTAGTCTGAGCCTGGGTGCATTAACACTCCTTTAAAAATTTCCAACGGCACCTCCAACGGCTTCGCGTTGTTCCTCCCAAAGAATCTCAATTCGGTTCGTCGCTCCTCTCAGCCGTCTTCCGGAAACGGGGATTTTGATGAGCTCCCTCTCAAAAGAATGGACAAAACTCTCCAAATCAGTGACTCTCATCCCTTGCGTTCACTCCTCGGAAAGCCACATTTTAAACTTTTTTTCTTTCTAAATGCATCCTTTCTCGCACGCTTGCACGCACGTTCGTTTTTTGGACAAGTCTTCAAGACGTTGTCCAACTCATAATGGATTTGTAACGAGAAATTCCAGTCGGTTGTAAAACTCACAAAACACAATGACGAACACTAATGTCCACACTTTTCTAGTCATAAAAACACTGAAATGTCCCCGTGCCCACTACTAAAGAGAGAGAGAGAGACGGGGAAGAGAAGAAAAATGTTGATTTTCTCTAGTTTTTTCTCTTATTTTGTGGCTCCTCAAGACGTCGTCCTCTCTCTTGTAAAAATTGTGAATGTAATAATAAAAAGTGGAAACAGCAAAAGAAAAAAGTGTGTGTGAGATGGTGATGTGCTGTTTTTGTGTCGAGACTTGTCGTCTGCTTTCGACTATAGTACAAATGTACACAACACAAAAAACTCAGGAAATATAATCTAGAGTTGGGAAAAAGCAGCTGAAGAGCTCAGTGTACAAAAGATCCAGGTAAAAAATACTGCATTGTTTTTATACCAGGATTTCCTACACCGTTCATTCTTTGGGGGAAAGCAGAGTACAAAAGTAGAGTTTATTTTAAAGTTTATCCGTGTTTAAAACGGAGCGCGAACATCTTGCCGTAATTCGTCATCAACATCATCATAAAAGTTTGGAGGAGGTGACCTTACGAAAAGGTTGCGGTTGGAAAGATCCCATTAAAAATTAGTTTGATCGTAAGCGTTTTTGGAACAAAGTCGTACTGTCACCTTTCTCCTGTGTCATATGATTGATCAATCGATGAGTTACGAAGAAGGATTGGGAGATTTAGGATGAAAAGACTGGAAGAACAGATGAAATGTCAACATCATCAATATTGTGTGGGATTTTTTTAGGGAGAAGATATGAGTGATGTGAGAGGATGATTCATGAAAAAAATACACCTCTTTTCTGGTGAAGTTCGTGAATATGCATAAATGCGGGGTACGATGTTATGAATGAAATGGGGGAAATGAGCTCATTCAAAATTGGAGAAAAATGTAAACTTCATCTTCTCTCGATATGTAGGCAGCCCCACCTATGGGGTGCAGCGTTCAGTTGCTAGCTTTTGGAGTGAGTAGAAGACGATTCTGTCAGAGAGTTTAGGGGGCGAAATGAGAGCTGCCGAAGACTTCGCACAGGATTTGGATGAACACCACATTTCCACACACTATTGTACTTTTTAGACGCAGAGAGCTGAGAAGCGCACAGCAGTTTTGGAGAGTGATTTAATTTTTGAAAGTTGTGAATTTGGAAATTGCAATTGGTAAGTTTGTTAATTTTTTGGTAGTAGTTCAGTTTATAGTTGAGTGGGGATAAACAAAGGGGAATTAAATGCGGGGGGTTGGTAGATACAGGGAAAAGGGCAATCATTGTCACTTGTGTTGACGTAAATATAACGTTTTCCTCTTTGACCATTTGTATCAACTGCGAAGTTGATTTGAAGAGTTTCGGAAATATTGAAATCCAGAGAATTTGTAAGGTGAAATGTTACTAAAAATTGGGTACTAGATCAGGTTATGCACTTAAGCGGCCCTGCATGGTGATTGTGAGTGAAGAAGATGATGGTTAAGATTAAATGTATTACTAAAAACTTGTCTAATTGTTTTATGTATTTGTTTTTTTCAGTCGGGAACGTAATCCATCAAAATGCTTCAACTTTTCGTTCGGGGGAACCAGCAGCACGTGTTGGAGTGTCATGAAAATGACACCGTTTTCACCGTGAAGGTGAGGAGAAAGGGGAACTATTTTTTAACTAATTATGTTCCCATTGTTGAATGTGGTTGTTTTTGTTTGTGTTGCTAATTGTCGAAATATGTTAAATATGAAATTGTAACGTTACGTTTGATGATGTGTATTTGTAATTCCAGAACCAACTTTCACTTTTGGAAGGATGTACAGCTGAGGAACTCCTTTTGTACGTCAACGGAAGGCCGTTGGAGGATGCGGAAGCTGTCAGCGATCTTTCCAGCAACATGATTGACCTTAACGTAGGACTTCTCGGAGGAAAGGTTCACGGATCTCTTGCCCGTGCCGGAAAGGTGAAAGGTCAGACTCCCAAGGTGGACAAGCAGGAAAAGAAAAAGAAGAAGACCGGTAGGGCTAAGAGACGTTTCCAATACAATCGTCGGTTTGTTAACATCGTACAAGGTTTTGGAAGGAAGCGTGGACCTAATGCTGCTCCATCATAAATATTTTGTACAGAAGTCCTGAGCGTGGTGACAACTAAAATGTTTCTTTGAAAATATGATGTGAAATAAACCAGTGCGAGGTTTCTCATGTCTAAAACATTGCCTTGTTGTTTTGTTACAGAGTGATTTAATTCAACTGTTGGTACATAATTGTTTTTTATGCAGGCACAAGTTGTAATCGAAAAAAAAAGAGGTGACTACAATTCCAACTTTCGTATTAAGAATTTTTGGCATTCTCAGAGAGATTTTTTGTTCCTTTGTCCTAATAATGCTTAAGCTGGAAGATAAGGGAGTATGCAGCTAAAACATTTTATCGTTACAGAAAGAAAAAATAATTTAAGATTTTATAATGATCGGCGACACTACCCTTCATTTCTTAGGGAGTTGGAACGCAGAAACTTCAAGTGGCCTTAAATGTCTAAAACACAAAGTTATGTGTGTTGTTGTAGTATAATATGCAATTAAGGTTCCAAAATTAGGTTATGAGGTCGTGGGATCAACGTGTTAGACAATTGGGCCATTGTTAAGACTTTTCGCCCCCAAATAATTAGGTTTTTATTGTCAGGCTGAGACGCAGCTCCGATTAGGCTCATTTGATTTTTATCACGCTAAAATCCAACAAGAAAATAACCTTTTTGTTATGTACTCTCTTCTCCCCACCT
The DNA here is from genome assembly GCA_027743745.1 of Alloscopus bannaensis. NCBI lineage: Eukaryota > Metazoa > Arthropoda > Collembola > Entomobryomorpha > Entomobryidae > Alloscopus > Alloscopus bannaensis. Next base: position 20,519 of record JAHZMW010004606.1, read on the forward strand.
TGTAATAGTTGTAATATTTTCCGGATTCCTTCTCTACAGGCTGGGAGGTTAGAAAATTTCCTAATCCCAGCATGATTGTAATAGGGAACATAATTGTGAATTGTTTATTGATTGATCGTTGCATATCTAAAAAAAAAATAGATAATACATACATACTATACATGAAGCGTTAGGTAGGACATTTGTTGTTAGTCTGCTCTAAATCAAATTAGCATCTACTCGGCTCGCACTCAAACTTTTACCGAATTGAATTGCGTAACCACATTTGAGATCCCAGGGCGCAGGGGCAGTTAAGATGGTCAATCATCATTGAATGAATCATTCATCACGACATCGCTTTTAAGCTTTTGGCTAAAAGCAGTATGTATTTACTTAAAATTGACTAAAACGTTTAAACTAGTTGAAAGTAGATAACCATCGGACAAAATGTGCTAAAGTGCCAATCGTATTTTACTTTCATTCCCCACTGATATCATGTGCATTACAGCATGAACACGTTGAACACACCTAAACACATGCAAATCCCAATTTCACAACAAATCTAGATTCTAGAATCTAGATACATACATCTCTGGACAAAGATTTACGCACCTTTACGTTGTAATTTACTCACCTCCACCACACACATGCATGATGAAAGAATGAAGTCCTACAAGACTACATGACGACGACTACCACGGATCTCTTGATACACAATTTCGTGGTGTGTTTTCATTGGTGCGGTAGAGGAGTGGGCGGCAACCTTCCTCACTTTCAGATTACGTGGACATCTTCCTTTACAGACAGACACAAACTGTTGTTGTTGTCCTATCTTCTTTCTGCACTTTACAAATACTTCGCACATATACCTGAAGATTTCTTCATTCGTGTTGTTCTCGAGTGTCAAACGAGCGAAAGAGACGAAGTGTCACAAGTTGTAAAGCGAACTAATTTTTTAAAGATATTTTAGATTTACTAAATTTAGTAATTTGTTAACTTTAAATTGTTGATTACTAAAGAGAGAAACGTAAGATTAGTGATCCGCCAGTTACTACTGTGTTCAAAGATTGGTAAGTCAGGAAAAAGAACTCACGAATTATGCCGGTTGTATAAAACTCGGTTGTTTCGAAATATTAATTGCTTGAGTTTAATTTGACATGTCGCTATTTAAACAGAACATCTGATTATACATAATATTATATGCTTAAGATGTGTTTTTGATGATCGCAAGCAGGTGTGTGTCAATAGCATGCAAAGATGAGGACTGGAAGCCGTGTCCCGTTGTTCTCACTTGTCTTGGCCTTGTTCACGAGTTGTCAGGCCCTATACTCGAGTAACTCGGAGGTAGTCTCGTTGTCATCCGGCAATTTTGATAGGTTGGTAAAAGACAGTGATGCAGTATGGATCGTCGAGTTTTTTGCCCCGTGGTGTGGTCACTGCAAAAGTCTGGTTCCTGAGTACGAAAAGGCAGCAAAGGCACTTAAAGGTAAGGATTTTAATTTGCTTCGAATGAAACCTGGAGAAGAGTAGTTTAAGATGTCGTATATTTCTATTTGTTACAGGCGTGGTCAAAGTAGGAGCTGTTGATGCCGACGAAGACAAAAGTCTTGCAAGTCGTTACAGTATCAGAGGATTTCCAACGATTAAGATCATTGTTGGTGGAAAGTCTGAAGACTATAATGGACAACGTACCGCTAAAGGCATAGTTGAAGCGGCTCTGAAGGCTGTCAGGGACAAAATTGAAGGGCAGCTCGGTGGCAAGACCTCAGGCGGTGGAGGCGGATCCGGTGGAGGAGGATCTGGAGACGTGGTTGAATTGACCGACTCGAATTTCGAAAAGCTCGTACTCCAGTCCGACGAGCCGTGGCTTGTTGAATTCTTTGCTCCTTGGTGTGGTCACTGTCAGAGATTAGCTCCTGAATGGGCCAAGGTTTTCATCATTAATATCCCAGTTGTTGTTGTCGTGTTGCCTTTTTTCGATATGGTTATAATGCATTTTAACTCTTTTGTGTTTTTCTTACCGCTTTTTGGTAAGTTTATTACGTCAAGTAACATCATGATTTGTGATTGTGATACAGGGGATAGAATTTTATAATGAAAGGATGAGATCAATGCATGGCGAAAAATGTTAAATGTTATTTGTTGTCTTAATATGCAGGATATTTTGCGAGCAAACGGTGACAGTTTCAAGCGAAACCAATGGGGTTGGCTGTGGGCCCAAGCAGGTGATCATTTGAAACTCGAGGAGACCTTGGATATTGGAGGGTAGGACACTTTTAGTTATTGAATTAAATTATTTTTCGATTGTAGAGATTTCATTTTTTCTAACATTATTTTCTAACAAGATTCGGATATCCTGCTCTGGCTGTGGTGAGCGCAAAGAAGGGAAAATACTCATTGTTCCGCGGCTCATATTCAGAAGAGGGTATTCGAGAATTCTTACGGGATCTGTCATATGGCAAGGGATCGACTGCTCCTATTCGAGGCACAGCACTTCCTAAAGCAGACACTGTAGACGCTTGGGATGGCAAGGATGGTCAACTACCTGTTGAAGAAAATCTAGACTTAGATGACGATGATCTCTCTGAAAAGGATGAGCTGTGAGGTTATTCTACCAACTAACAGTAATGTTTTTGTTAGTCAATTACTTTGTTTCTTGTTTTCCATTCAGTTTTGTTGAGTGCATATTGTGAATTTTCTTATCCATATGAAGTCCTGAGTGAAAACGAGGTGTAGTAATAATGTAATTCATAATTATTTATCTTAACGTTTTACTTATTTAACTATGTATACCTAAAACATCATCATCGGGCTGCAAGATTATGTGAGTGGTATAATTTAAAATACAACTGCACATTTAAATTAGGCCAGTCTACAATGTGAGACAGAGGTTATATCTTTTTGCACGTTATGTCGCAGTTGATTACGATCGTGAATAAATCAACACTCGAAGTCGGTCCAATGTCTCCCCGTGACTTGTTCTTTCCTCGACGTCTTTGGTTTTCGGAGATATATCGAACGCTGCAACTGCTTGGAACAACATAATATACTATGCAGTATGCATTTACTGTAAAGGGAAGATTTCGTATTCGTAGTGTCTAGTGTTTGCCTCGGTATGAGTTTGACCTTTGACCGGCCTGTAGTGTAGCAAGATGTATGCCGGCAGCCGGCATACATTGATGATGAATAATGATGATGTCAGTCAGTATTGATGATGACCTTAAAAATGTTCGGATGATCATGACATGGTTTTAGGTATATATGATGTCAGTTCAGCCAGTAGACTAGCCACTAGGTACATATTCATTCTGTCAAATATGGCTGACACGTGCCTGCAATATACGCGAAGATAACGAGAAATTAGATTCACAGTATATAATTAATAATTTGTGAGATCAATGATCAATCCCTAAAATCCAGGGATAGTTACAGCCGATTTGGTGATTGACACGATTGGATTTGGAAGCGCGACAGTGTGCTTGAGATCAAATTAGCTGGTTGACTGACTTCCAGCATCAGAGCGTATGCATGGTCCTCGTCCTTGACCGTCTGCGTCTTCTTTGATTTCGATTCTTCTTTTACATCAATTGCAACGCAATCCTAGCAATCAATATAGTATCTGAGCATAGCCTTTTAGGAACTTCCTGTATTGCATACACGGTCAAAAATTTAGTGTTCCATTTGTCAGATAAGCATTTTTTTGGCGTGCATGACTGAACGCTTTTTAGAGGAAGTGCGTGAGTCACCCATATGCAATGCATTGCATGATATCCCACGCACACCCAAAACGAAGCATAGGAACAAAGACCTACAATGATGATTCCTAATTCTACCATGCATACACCTACTGTGGTTCTTCGCAATCTCTCGATGTCCATGAAGTCCATTGAAGTGGTGCGTATTTGGTGAAACATATGACGACAACCCTGCTTTACCATACACAATACATCCAGATGGGATTCCACAATAATAATTCGACTTCTTTTTTGGTCTGCAATGAAGGTGGAAGGGGTGTACAAATACTAATAGTTTATCTGTCATCCTTCGTAATCCTCCTCTGGGGCCATAAACAAAGAAGCTTCTCTTTGGAGGGGGGGAGGGGGGTCTGACCCGAGCGTGACGGTAATATAAATGCG
>JAHZMW010004607.1:0-12222 GCA_027743745.1 Alloscopus bannaensis
CACTGAACAAAGGAAGCCTCTATTCTCAGAGAGACGCCACATCAGCAATTAAGCCTTCCATTGTAGTATCGGTCTGTCGCCACTAGACGTGGCGCACTGCACGAGAATGAACCTCAAGCCGCATCGTGCCCACACATCCTCGTACCATTTTCCAATCCATTCTCTGCTTGACGGAGAAAGCTTGTAGCTTCTCACGTCGACCACACAACCAGGCACAGAGCCGACAAATCCAGTTTCTTCCCCTCATTTTTGCCTAGCTACACCAGGCTGCTATAATATTACAACCCGAACAATTTTCGGCAAAGATGGTGAGACAGGAGTAAAACCATCGAAAACCCCGTCTCGTATTATTCACCCACACACACACACACTAGTTACAAGATCGTGCTTTTGGGTTACAGTTCACATCCATTCTTCACGAAAAAGACCAGGGAAAAGCTTTATCTCAGCCAACTTATGAAAGCCTCAGTTTTCTCAACGCTTGTCGAGAGAGCCATGTTAAAACATTTCCTTCTATGTTATCCAACCCTCTAAAAACGTGAGCATCATTTTTCTCAACAACATACAGCCACACTCTGAAAAAAAATCGTTTTCCGTCAACAGCATCGCGGTGCATGTTGTGCAACCAAAATCCCTCCAAAGGGGTTGCTCACCCCCATCACATCATACAACCTCCCCATACCACTCTACCCCAATTCCAAGACCCTTTTCTCCCTCCACCTTTGACCCCCGGTCAGAGGTCAAACCTTGGCCTCGTATCCCCATCCAATTCCCATCCCTTCCCACAATCAACCCCCACCCTCCCCACATTCAAGGCATCTCTCAAACCCTCACAAGTCCTGAAAGCTCCCTAATTTTTTAGACACTCGCAACACAACTGTTACGAACACACAGTAACGCGTCTGTGTGATGGGGCAGGGCTTGGCACTTTTTTTCTTCTTTGGCGTTGGCGTTGCTTTTCATGAGAAAAAGGGTCTCTGGAATACGAACCAACATTCTGCTCCGCTTCTCCCCGCTCTTAATAATACCTTACCATAAGAGAATACGTCTCTCGAGGTGTGGTATTCATCAATGCAATAGAAGCTGTGTTGACTTTACATGTTAAGTACACTTCACACAGGCATGAACACAGAATCCATACAACGAACGCTTTTTTTTTGTTGAACCAACCCTCCAATTCTTGGAGAAGGGGTCAGCATACATACACGCCATGTAGCTCCACACTTTCGTCCAATTTTTATACCGGATTTTTTTTCAACTGCCTTGTCTTTTCCATGTAATGTCTGCATGCTGGCAATGCTTGAAAAATGTATCAATAGCACAATGGACTAAAGAAAAAGAAGGGGAATTAAATGACAGTTTGAGCTTGTGTGAGAGACTCGGGAAAAGTTGACAGAAGAACGCAAGCGAGAGCGAGCGAAAATTCTACCATATTTTTTAGCCACACTCAGCTTCGCTTTTAGTAGCATTTTTGTATTTAAAGGGAAGAGTGTCAGAGTTGGTTCAGTTGCGAAGAGTGGTGAGTGTGAGAGAAGGGAAAAATAGTTTTTTTCTTCAACGACGACGACGGCGATCCGCAAACTCTTATTTACGAGAAGTATACGTTTTTTTCTCTCTCTTAAAAAAAACCGAGTGCACAGCAACAGCAGCCAAGAAATTAAAGTGGACGAAAGCGGCCAGTACTTATACACAGAAGACTAAGAAAAAGATACTTTTCCCAATTTTTTGAGGAGCTCTGACGAATTTGAAACAGGGAACAGTCAACAGTCAAGTAAGTTAATAAATTAAGTTATATTTATCTCGTTTTTTTGGAGAATAATGTAGAATTGTTGAGTGTGGATGTGAGTCAAAAGTGTGTGTGCTTTTTATGCGTTTTTTTGCCATGAATAGGTTGTATTGAATGAGTTGATAGAGAATTTGATTTCTTTTGATGAAGTGCGCACAACAGAGGGGAAAATAGAGGAATACGGAGGTTTCAGACGTTTTATGTTAAAACACGGAACATTATTGTAGCGGTCAACGTGGATGTTGTGTACATTCAGTATTTGTAGTTATGTTTTCAATTGGATTCAATTTTTCGTCTTCTCCCTGTTCTAGAGAATGTTTTTTTCTTCTTCACATTGAGATTGATTGAGAGTTGATTGGACAGATTTTTTCTGTGTAAAATGTAAAGCATATCACAACAAAGACGAGAAAAGGAAGCATAAAAAGTTTTTTACGCTGTAGAAATCTGTTTTGATGTTGCGGCTACTGTGCCTTGTCTTTCGTGTTTCAGATTGGCGATGTTGTGTTTTACTTTAATTTACGTTTTTTGTATATCCTCTGTGGTATATGTGAAGTCTTCGAATGCATGCGTGTTGCTCCCTACTTAAGCGTTTTTAAGTACCTAAATAGTAACCAATGCATGCGGAATTGAGAGAGGGATCAACATCGTCATGATATGTTTGATGTTATATGCCTCTGTTTTTCTAAAAGTTCCTTTCTTAAAAAGCATGTCGAATGTAGGCTCTTTTTTAGCATTATTATTGTTGTGTGTGTGGTGTGTACATGGGGGTAGGTATATACGTGTGCATTCCTTATTTTTCGAGCTTTTCTCTCTATTCTGCTGATATAATAGGGCTCTCCTTTTTCTCTGTCTGAACAGAAACGTTTTAGACTGACAGAAGAAGGAGCAAAGTCAAGTTGAAAACAAGTCTTTCTCAGTCCTATAAACTTTTAAAAAGTTTCAGAGATTCTACGTATATATTTTCGAATACAAACACACTTTATACACACCTAAAAAAGTATCGTATTCTCAGAGACCACTTACGTCAAAAACAACAAATATCTTTGCTTACACATACTTCATCATCGGCGAGAGAACATCAACACAACCATATTATATCAAAAAGTACATATAAAGTACCACATAACAGTGTCGTGCTCGAGTTGGGGAAGCGAGAAAGAGACGACAAGAAGGGAAAATAAAGATAGGCTCAGAAGCTAATTTAATTCGTACCAGAAATTTTTGTCTCTTTGAGTGCTCTCCTCATAATCTTTATCTGGTCTGTGTGTGTGTGTGTGTGCAAGTTTGTATGTGACTCGAACAAAAGCCAAGGAGAAAAACACGCGTACCACAATTTTTTTTACGAAGTAAGTCATATATAGAGTCATTTTGCTGATTCAGATTATTTCTCAAAGAGCGTCATATAATAAGACTACACGCATTCTTTCATTATTTGTCAAACATACCAACGAGAATTTGGACCTAACTCAGAAGGACAAACTTATCTCTCTCTCGTTTTTGCCTTTTACTTGTTAACTCCATGTCAGTTAGTGTTCAATATCTGCTCTTAAATACTCAGTTCAAAGTCTGTCTCTCTATACATGATATATTATTGTTCCTTCCAAGAGCTTTCGTCATTTGTGTGAAACATTAGAAGAGGAGGTTTACACATCATTTCGTCGTATTCGTACAGAGAGATTCAAACGTTTTCCCCTCTTTCCTCTTCATCATCATCAGTCATCAATCAGGAGTGGTGGAGTGTGACAGGCAATTAAGCAACGGGCTCATCTTCATAATATTGTACGGTTTTGCAGAACGTTAAAAAGTAAAAGAACACACACGCACGCACTCATAATTTGTCGTACTTACTGCTGAGTGTGCCTCTCTGTCGTTGAAAAAAAAATTGTGGCAAAACGGTGAGAAAGAGAGTAACAAAGGGAATCAAACAAAATTAGCTTCAATCATCAGCACATCACCGTCATCATCAGATCAGCATCATCATCTCGATCTCAAACATCACAGACTTTTGCGTGTGCAGTAAAAACGGAAGCTTCCGTGAGAGATCAGCATCAGAGCGACAAGAGTGAATCAACAGATCAACATCAGTGAAAAGCAGGTGCGCCACACACTTTGACAGTTGATGCAAGTTGACACTTTTGCAGTATAAAAGAGTTATTTTGACATAGCGTTTTACATGCATCATAAAAACGTGAATCACATACAAAGCTATGATTGTATATATAATTTATAGTACTATATGAAATTCCAGTAGAGAGGTGTACAATAATATCACTTTCCACTTCCTCTGATTGACAGTAATTAAGTTGGCAGTACATTGACAATGCATTAACACAGATATTACACCTTCACATCACATTTGATGAGCACATGGGCAATTTTTTTATGTCGTGATTCGGGTAGAGGAAGCGACTAAATTAGTGAGATCGTTTGGGAAATTTTTTGTTTGATTGCATTGTATTAGAGAGATTAGAGTTGCTTTTCTCATAGTTCTCTCATGCGATGATTGTTTGTGGAGCTTTACTTACATTTTTTTGAATTGAAAGTTTTTTTTTGCAAAACACACACGCAGCTTGTATTTACGTATGTCTATGTACTTTGTTACTACGAGCTCGTTTAAATGCGTGTGTGAGTTTTGAAGTAAGTACATGGCTTTTGGGTTGTGGGTATATTATCGTGAGATTTTTGTGTTGCCCAAGTTGAGTTGTTGTTGAGAAGAAGGGATAGCGAAAAAATGCACAAAGAATTAGCTGGTCACGCATGAGTTGCCTGAAAAATTGCATTACTCTGCGCTGTGTGATGTTCACTTATACGTGTAGATTCATGTTGTAAAAAGTATGTATAAAACGCAGAAAGTCGAGTTTATGCACACAAACACATATCTGTGCGAATTCATCAGACAGAGCGTATGTATGTTACCTTTGGTATTTTGAGAATTTTGGGATCACTGTGGCATACACTTACTTTGGTGACTCATATTTCTGCTTTGTATGCATTTCACGGAGAAACTTTTTTTTTTCATATCAATCATTTTCAATCTAATCTTGCCACGAGAAATAATGAGGTGCATGTTCCAAATAATTTGCAGGTAGGTCACAATGTCCGCCGAGGTTGAGAGCAAGGGGACTACCGAAACAGAGACGATCAAGACGGAGGAGACTGCCAAGAAGATCGATGACAGTCCAGTGAAGGAACCTCCAGTCGAGAAGGTGGAGGACTCCAAGGAGGAAAAGAAGGAGGAGGCGGCTGAGAAGAAGGAGGCAGCTCCTCCACCTCCAAGGGTGCACAAGCAGGACTTTAAGAAGGACGTGGTCTACTTGTACCAGTTCTGCCGAACTCCCGTTTTACCATCGTTGAGTCCTTATTGTCTTAAGGTTGAGACTTGGTTACGACTCACTGGAGCTAATTACGAGGTACGTGAACGAACGAGTAGAATTGATTTCTGCATTTTGAAAACAAGTGAGAAAAGTGTGCAACGCGAGAAATTGCATGCCTGCATTCCAGAGAAGACTTGGTATAAGTTTGAAATCATCAGGTGCTAGCTTTAAACTTTTATTTTCTCATTAAATATTTGTTAGGCATTAGCCCAATTGCAGGAACACTACGCGCGTTGCCATAAAGTTGCATGATTTAGTTAGCTTATGACTCTCAACCGGTCATCATGGTTCATTTCATTGAAGATACATTCTCATGATAACACAAATCGTAGAAAGGTTGCCCGTTTACAAGATGTTTGTGACACGGTAGAATGGCAGTCCATGAAATCAATGCGTGACCAAGCCCTTTTTAATCTTTATTCGCCGCACTTTGTCTCCGCAGGTAATGTTCTCTAGTTTTATAGACATTATTTTAGGTGGACATTTGCCACAATTTCATTTTGATGATGACGACTTTTCTCTATCTGCTGATAGCAAATCGTTGCATCATGAAATGAGATTTTCCGCACTTTAAGCTAGAGTAGCATTTGGCGATGATGTGATTACGACCACTTGAGGTAATTTCTCAGGATGACGACTACTCATGAAATGAATGCGGGGAAAAGCACCCCGTTTCCGTCTGAGTGCATTTTGCCACTTTACCTGTCTTTTGTCGTCGTGATACATGTTGGTAGGTCACAATAGTGTGGAAGTTTCGTATACATTTCCTTTTCGAAGGGAGTCAAGTAAATATTGAATGCGGAAAGGCAAGAGGACCAGACAGACCACACCCCAACCATGAACCCACAACACACAGCATGTGTGTATGTTTTCTCGAGTTTTTGCAGCATATGTACAACACGTATTACGTTGGCAGCAGTCGAGTCATCGAGTCGTTCGTTTGTGTAGATTTTTTAAGAGAAGTGAAGCAACTTTGTGACTACTTGCGTGTCTCTCCTTTCTCCAACAATAACCCTGCTGCACAGTGAATACGTACATAGTGCCGGTATTTCCGCGAAGGAATATCTGAAAGCCATGAGCGTGTAACCATGTATGTTTAGTTTGAGGCTTTTTTGTGTGGAAGCAACAGTAAGTCTAATGCATATATGTATTCGACTCGTTCGTCGTTCAGTTCCTGAGAAAAGCCATGTCTTGAAAGTGTAAACATTAGAAATTAAAGATTATATTATTGGGGTGGGTGAACATTGAACCGAACGCAATATCAACCTCAATTCTCCATAATCATAATATATTGTTTGTAAGGAAGGAGACATGAGCTCAACTTGAACGAGAAACCAAAGGTCTGTGATGTTTGGGGGATTTTTAGATTTAGAGAGAGAGAGAATAAGATACGAAAAGGTAAAAGGATAAGCATACAGGGATTGAATCATGCGCTGAAAACGTGAAAACCAATTGTCAGGGTTGAAAAGGGAACTCTAACAATATACACAATGTATAGGAGAGCCTGGAAGATCATGAAATAGAGGGAACTTGTTCTTTTGTGAGTCCATACAATATATAGCCTCTTTTTAGGCAAATATTATTGGGGAATGTTCTATTGCTCTGCCTCTCATGACCAACAAAGTTGAATACTTATGCTGGCTTAGTAGTAGGGTTGGGTCTCTGAACTAAAAAACGGAGGAAACCTTAGAGAAAAACTGACATACTGTTTGTTAAAGGAGGTGTAATGTATTTTTACTGTTATTCATTCAGTACTTTTGTACATATCTACGTAACGTATTTGGTAAATGTTTGCTTCTTGGGTGCAAGTGCAATCCAATGCCGATGGATGTCATTTTTCCATGCATTGCATTGGTGATATGTGCTTATCAGCCATGCACTGTTAGCAGCAGACCAACATTATGTATTACTCTCTGACTAGCAGTCTGTTCCATGCTGCTGTACTGGAAAACGAAGCGGGGTCTGAGCTAACACGGACCTGGATATGTATATTGTCCATGTATTGTATCTAACTGTCTGGATGTGTGCATTCGACTTAATTCGGGCGTTCTCATACCGCTTCTCCCGAGTTATAAGGCAGTCAGAAATATTGATTTTTCTCAGCAAAGCGTCTGTCTGCTCTCTGTAATTCCCGTATGATTTCCTCTGTCACCAGAATTTCCAGGATTGCAATAAAAAAGTGGGAATACCAGGAGTGTGGCGTGCCTGCCTCGGTCATCGGTCGGTGTTGAGCTTCTGACAAACAAAATCTGTGATGGTTACACAGGCCGCGCGAACTCCAGAGTCAGGGATAAAAATAATATGTAGGAGCATTTAATGACATTGACAACCTGAAGTCGTCGTCGTCTACACACTGTCAAATGCAGTCATTTTTTAGACATGCATGACTGAGCTCTTTTTTTGCAATGAAGAGTAGTGACAAGACATTGTCTTCTCCGTACATGACTGCAGCGGTAGAGATCTACTTACCTCAATCGGGAGAGAAAGTGGAGCAAACACCAATCAGCAAATTACTGGCTGCATGTGCTCATTCAGTTGGAAAATTGGATTTCAAAACAGTTTTTCACGTTTTAGCAAGATCAAAGTATGCGTTTCACTATAAAGCGGTAGCGCTGGCTGGACTATATACTATGGTGGCCTACTTGTCGAAACTGTTGTTGTACAACCGTTTTACCCTACCATTATTTTTCATGGCCAAAAAGTCCAAACAGGCAATGAGAGAAAATTCTTGGAATTATTATTATCATTTAGTAGAAACCCTGTAGAAAAATAGGTTACGCTTAGTTAGGGTTTAGGGTTGCGAGAGAGCTTTATGGAATACACCAACAACACGCATAGTATGTTTAGCGACCTGTTTCTGTCTACTACTCCAGATTTGACGAGTCGGTCTTCCGGCTAGGTTTCGTTAATTTCTAGTTTTTTGAGCCTTGGCCTTTTTAAGACTTTTCAATGTATCTCTACCACTACGGCTTACACTTATCTAGAAAAAATAAACATACCCATGAAATGGTTAATGGACTACTGTATCATATAACGATTCCTCTTATGCCTGTCGTCTTTTGCTACTATATCGCCCTATCACACATCATGTTTACCTCAAAGTGGATAAGGAGTGAAGTATAGATTTCAGAGAATGTAATTAGCTAATCAGTAAACTTCCATTGGACATTTCCCAAATGTTTCAACAACGTCCATATGCACACATGCATACTACTATTTCTGACGCGTTCAAAAAGAGGGCTTGTTCGGAGGTTTAGTGGGTTTCTGAGAGAGAGCTGGGCTGTCGCTTACGCATGTTATGTTGACGCATGTTTATGTTGAAGAGAGCAAAAATTTATTTTAAGAAGACATTTCTCTCACTCCACTCTACATGATGGACGTCGTTGAGCAAGTAATAACAATTACTAATACATGTATGTGAAAAGGGGCAGAAATATGCACTTAATGAGGAAGGCGAAAGAGAGGAGTAGTAGTATGGATAAGACAAATAAATGCGTTGTAGATTATGGGTTATGGTAAATGCATGCATCTTTCATTTGCGATGTATCGTTCTTAAAATATCTTCACAAACATCTCAAGTGTAGAAGTAATGACTGGAAAAAGTGATAAGATTTTTTTTCTACTTCTTCTTCCATGTACAATGTTTAAGAAAAAAATTAAATATGGAGATATCCTTGTTCAGAGATTTCTGGTGGAATGCAGTACTGCAGAGCGTGAACATGCTTTTCTGTGGTTTATGTCTTATGTCACAATGAGTCATGCAGAGCAAAACCAAAGTAAACATTTCGTTGATTTTTTTTTGGAAAACGATCAAAGTTCCCAGATGTCATGATTAAGGTACGCCATTAATCATGAAGGGTGATGATTGTATGCATTTGCACTTTAATTCATTCGCTTTAATTTGTTGTAAATATTTTCCTACAGGGTTGCAAATTGAGCCTTCAACACGCTCTTGGGTCGCGAATTCCAAATGCAGTTTTGAATGTAGTGTTTAAGCTGACCTACTCTAGGAAAGGCGCCAAGAAGGTGAAAGCACATGGACTAGGCGTTCACTCTGCTGAGGAAGTGCTGGAGTTTGGCAAGCAGGATTTGAGAGTTTTGGAGGAGACTCTGGGTGACAAACAATACTTTTTCGGAGAGAAGCCAAGCAACGTAAGTTTAACGATCTAGTCAATTATATAATTAGAATGACTCCTCCTATTACATACACTTATCCTATTCTATCATACTAACGACGTTTTGTTGTGGAATTTGTAGCTGGACATCATTGCTTTTGCACATCTGAGTCAGATCGCCAATGTAGATAAGTGCGTGGAGTATGACTTGCGTGATTGGATGGCAGAGAACTGTCCCAACTTGATGGGCCTCTTGCAGAGGATTCGCGAACGCTGCTACCCTGACTGGGACGAAATCACTTCTACATTGAAGATGAACACCCACCTTCCTGAGGAGGAACAGAAGGAGGAAGAAAAGGAATCCAAGGAGAAGGAAACTGCTAATGAAAAAGAACCCGAAAAGGAGAAAGAGGAAATCAAAGAAACGGACAAGAAGGAAGAGACAAAGGAAGAAGAAAAAGAAAATAAGTAAAAGAAAGCCCATCCATAATTGGTTACAAAAAAAATTACGATAAAATTATTATTATTATTATTATAGCCATTGTCATTTCTGTTTGCCACTTCACCACTATATCTGTGTTGTCTGTTATGCCGCTGTGCGAATTTATATCTGCACTTACTTAGGTTTTGTTTTGAGCGTTGTTGTGTAGTTTTGAAAAGGAAAGAGAATGATGTTGTAAAAAAATGAGAAAGAATGAAAGAAATCAGCATGTCCAAGTGCACAAACTATATATATTATTATACTATAATATTATGCTACATTACTCTGATGTGTTTGCTCATGTAATTTTAACTAGGCGACTATAACTGGTATTACTACTGTTACTATATTATAATATTTGATGATTTTAAAAATGCAGACTATGTACTACACCGTGTTCCTACGGATTGCTTAAAAACGAGTGTTTTTGCCGCTAGATTTTAGGACAGCCAAGGCAGAAGAGCGTTGTATTTTTAGTTTTAATTTATAAGAACCGTTTCTATTTTTCAAATATTTTGTTATATTTTTACCACGTTGTCGTTTCATTTTGTTTTGTTTTTAGTGTGTAAACTGTTACATAATACAGCTATATTGTATTTAGAGAAAGCGGGATGAGAGGTTTAAAAAAATTAATGCACACACATACACCGATGTTCCATGCTGCTTCAGATTGGACCAACGTGTTATAATACAAAGAGAAAATTCTCAGAAACTTTTACTCCGATATAAATTCTCATCATTCTTATATATGTGCAGACTCTTAGAACTGTTAGAGAGAAAGCATCATAGCATTATAGCAAAGAGAAAAGATATGTGTAGCTTTTGCTATAAGCTTTTGTACATTTTATACTTACCTTTTCGAAGATGTGGATATGGAGTTGTAAGGAACATATTTATCTTCTTCTATATTTTATCTAGAGAGTTGTTATGTTGAAGTTTTAAAAAAAACGTATAACCATAGATTGGATACATGAATTTTAATACAAATTAATGCTCTGCTATATTGTACGACAAGGAATTGTTTTATTTCTTGCTTCCGCTGCTGTTTTTATTATATATTATGCAACTATATTATCATATTATACATAACATAAAAACTATATTAATATATAATCCTGATGAATTTTTAGCTCTTGTATTGTGTGCAATGAATTAGGCTTGTGATTTGTGGAGTTTCCGTACCCAGGCTTCCGGTTGCATGTTGTCTGAACCTTCAATTTTCACAACTAAGTATAAAATATATAACGATGATATGATGTAAACGATGAATGTGTAATCAATGCATTTATACTGTGTAAACAAAAGTGAACAAGGCAAAGCAACTGACATTAAACAGCTTATAGAAACACGGACACCAAATACTCGCCAGTTTTTTTTGTTGTGTAGCAGTAAAGTGTCTAATCATTATTATTACTTTTATTCATTCATCATAATATAATTTCGTTAGATTCATTAACATTTTAAATTGATACGATACGTTTCACAACTATAGGATCGATACCATAATAATATAATATTTCTCATGTGTACACAGTATGTTGAGAAGTACTACAATAATCCATAAATACAGCTCTAAACACAAAAATTAGAATCAAAGAGGGCGTCTCCAACACGTCAAGTCGCGCGTCTCGTCGTGAACAAAATACATACGCACGAACGACGTGTGACGAATGACCTGGACATGACCGTGCTGTATGTGGGCCTGCCCTACTACAATATAACCTGCCTGATGTAACAAAGTTTCGTCATACTGAATGTGAGTGTGTTCGGCCCTAGCTTTTTATCGGAGTACATTTTCTCCTCTCTCTGACGAGACGGTGGTGAACGTACACCTCTTCTTTACTGTTTCTTCAGCAAGTACCGTTTCCACATGCAAGTATTTCATCTTCAAAATCCATATGTATATCATCAAAACTCATCCGCCGAAGATGTAAGTAAAGTATGTTTTTAAGGTGACAACGGCCATTAGAGTAAACGTCGACATTTTCTCGCTATCTTTTCACTTGACTCGAAAAAAGAAAAAGAAAGTTCAACTTTCCACGACTCTTCAACTCAATTCTATAAAAAAAGTATGTACGTGTGTGCTCCATTCTAGCTCCTCTCAGTCAGTGCTTCTTCCTCTTCTTCTTCAGTAGCTATATAGTCGATAAATTGATATACTAGTTACACAGCTTAATAACTGGTACAGTATCTTGGTAGTAGTAGCAAATATTCTCCTGTCACCTACACTCTGTACACGATTAATTAGTATTAATTAAATCAGTCATACACATTACACAGTAGAAATACTCGCCTCTCACTTGTATCTATTCATGTAGTAATTTGATTTTTTTTATTCATTGCTGGGTTCAATAGGTTTTTCCTTCAAAAGATTTTTAAACGTTTCAAATACTTCTTTTTAAAAAGTTCAAAAGATGAGATTTTGTTTTCACATTTACTAATGAATGAAAAACTACAACTTGGAGA
>JAHZMW010004608.1:0-29850 GCA_027743745.1 Alloscopus bannaensis
GACGTCTTCTTGCCCACACCGCAGCAATCGATCTTACGCGAAATTAGCAGGATGAATGCAGTAAAATGAAAGTTGTTAAGATAATTGACACTATTTAACTAATTAGTAAACTACGGTATGTAAATCTGATGAAGTTGAGTTTGCTTGAGTTGCTGCTGACAGGTTTACAACCCGGTTCAAAGTCCACCAAAGATTGTGGCTTGTATTGACAAACACAAATGTCGAGATCTGCTGATGTTGTGTCCTCGCGAAATGCGTAAAGTCCACAGTCCACATGTAGCTGGCCAAAGAGCGAGATACTTTAGGTGATGAATGATGATGATGGTAGACAGACACAGAAAAACCTTTTTTATCCTCTTCGACCCCACCACAGCTGGGGCCAAATGTTTCACGTCGCCCCGAAACAAGGTTGCGGTATGTTGTGCAGAAAGAAAAGGCAATTTTGATTTCTTCTGACAAGGCGAGATGAAGGCGGATAGGCCAACAGAGGTTGACAATTGTGGTTGGCAATTATTACTCTTCTTTGAAATATTTTATCGCTAGCTTCCCAGAAATTTAATTTTTTTAACATACGCGGCGCGGTGGTGTCAGAGGTGGGTGACGAAATATTGTGACGTAAAATTATAAAATTTGTTTTTTGGTTGTGTCGAAAAAATTTGGTAAGCTTGTAAGTTAAAAGTGCAAATTTTTAAAACGCGTTGTGTCCCTAATTTATTTAAGGGTTGTCGATCATTGATTATTATTACAGTGCAAAGGATACAAAGCATGGGTGACGCGGAACGAAGAAATCAAACCCGCTACACTGACCCCGCACCGATGAAACCGAAAAAGGGGGTGAAACGGAAGGAACCTGCAACCACCTCGCGACTCTCGGCGACCAGCAGCAGTAGCTCATCCCCTTCATCCGCATCGGAGGACTCGGACTCACAAAAACGACCTACGAAGGTCGCTAAATCGACGAGAGACTCGGATGTCAGAAACGATCAGAGTTCTGCTAGGCAATTACAGCAGCAGCTGCAACAGCGGTTTTACGAGAACTCTTCTCCGGAAACGTCTAGTAACAGAGAGAGTTTTGGAACTTCGTACAATAGTAGCTATTATGAGGAGTCGCCAAGTACTTGGAACCCTGAAGGCGCAGTGCCAAGGAGCAGCGGTAGTGGTCAGCAGTTACATACACCTCGTGATGACGAAGGACTGGCCCCCGTTGTTGCGCGACATTACAATGAAATTGAGGAGAAAGGGTTGGAAGCTCGGGAAGAGTCGAAAATCGTCATTTTGAGGAAGTATAACAATTGGGCCAAGAGCATGAATTTTAGTAAGTGCCTACTAATAGATGCAAGATGGTTTTTAAGTTTTTACTTCTTTTAGAGCAAGATTCGCCCAGTCGCGCAATTATATGCATACATTTTAGTGTATCAGTAACCAAACTGTGAATCGCGTATTGACTCCGTGT
Organism: Alloscopus bannaensis; assembly: GCA_027743745.1. NCBI lineage: Eukaryota > Metazoa > Arthropoda > Collembola > Entomobryomorpha > Entomobryidae > Alloscopus > Alloscopus bannaensis. Next base: position 1,454 of record JAHZMW010004608.1, read on the forward strand.
TTTATGTTCTGAAAGTTCTATTGTTTCGATCGATTAACTGACTTGATCTGATTGATTTTCTAAGCTGGTTACGATCAGCATCGCATATGATATTCTTCTTTGTAATAGCATAGCTTTTACGATTGTTTGTTGATTGTAGATGACGCAATGGATGCCTTCCGAAAGGCAGGTAAACGCTTCAATACACTGGTAGGTTTGGATTTGTGCTGTGGAAAAGGTGGCGACCTGAGAAAATGGGAAAAGTCTCGGATGATGCAACATGTAATCTTCGTCGACATTGCAGAGGTCTCACTAACAAACTGTAGAGAACGGTATGAAGACATGAGGCGAAAACACGAGGAACAGCGTCAGCGGAGAGGAGGCAGAGGACCACCTTTGTTTACAGCAGAATTTTTCGTCGCCGATTGCACAAAGGTTGTATTATAAGATACAAGTTCAATCATTGAATCAGTTGTCGTTGATTGGACTATTTATAACTCTCTGTCACCCTGTTGTGTAGGAAGTAATTCGGACCAAATTATCAAATCCTGACATGCAATTTGACCTGGTCAGCTGTCAGTTTTCGTTTCACTACTGTTTCGAATCCCTCCCACAAGTGAAGCAGATGCTTGCAAATGTCACTGACAATCTTGTGTCTGGTGGATATTTCATTGGAACTTTACCAAACGGAGATCGGATAACGTAAGTTTGCTGAAATCTCGACCAGTTAGCGAATCACGACGACATAATGATAGTGATTGTTGTTTCCTGTTACTTTTGCCGATAGTAAGCGACTAAGACGGAGCAATGGTCTGGAGTTCGGCAATGAAGTATATAAAATTCGATTTGAATGCTGCGAACCATTTCCGGCCTATGGGGCACGCTACTTTTTCGAGCTACAGGACGCTGTTTCGTGTCCCGAGTTCTTAGTACATTTTCCGACATTCTTACGGTATTAACAACTAATTCATTAAATACTCCTTTTTGGGTCATAAACAAAGCAATTAGTAATTCATTGCTATTGTTATATTATATCCATGTAGGGTAACACGTCTTCATAACTTGGAATGCATATACGCGCACCCTCTTGACGAATTCCATAAAATCCATGTGGCCAGAAACGAAGCCAAGAATCTGCTGAACGGAATGGGAGCATTAGAAGTATTTCCACCTCATCAGGGCGACCAACTGCATTTCGAGGAGTCTAATTACGCCCACGCTGGTAACCGTGTTGAGGAATGCAAGCAAGAAACTAGAGGAACTGATCGTTATAATCATGATCTCAGAGTTGGCACCATATCAGCAGTTGAGTGGGAGGCAATTGGTTTATATCTAGCCTTTTGCTTCAGAAAGCGATAGTGGAGGCAATATAGCATTAGAATACGAGCATGCATTCAACTGTACACTTTGTACACAAAACTATAAACTATTGTATTGCCACAAACTTATCACGTTTTAAAAAGGCAGGCATATATGCATTATTGTATTCGTATTTTAGCCATTTTCATTTGTTATTTAACTAGAGTATATATTAGCTTTTACTAGGCTTTTTTTTAGCTTATTATGTGTAAGAACTCATTGGACGCCAGAGATTCTGTTACACTAATAGATAACACCAGTAATAAATCACGTTGCATTTTAGCAGACAAATACATCACGTTAAAGTAAAGTTTTTCTTTATTGCAAAGGCAAATGGGCTAAGACTAAATGAGACACTAGACACATTTTGCAGAATATAGCACAGTTACACAGACTTTCTTTTTGAATTGCCAGGCGGCGAATTGTTCTGTTTCGAGTATGTACATTTACTATATACTACAATACACGCGATAAGAAAATGTGGTATCAAATGCACGCTTAAGTATATTCAGTAACTTAATTCCTTGCCCTGAAGCTTCCGCTATTCAATAAGAGGTGGTGGCGAATTAGGAATGGACGATGACTTGGCCACGGAACCTTGGGTGAGGTATCCAGCAACTGATGAGCTTGATGATCCAAGGTAGCCAGCGATTGGCTTGTCCGAAAGGAATAAATCATGTTTCTAAAAATATAATCGGAGAACACTCGTTATAGATAGCATCATCAATGTAATGTGTAACTAATGTGAAACGGAAGAATATTGCATACTTGATCTCTGTACTGTTTCCAAACTTCACTCTTTGCTAAAATGGCTTCAACCTCCGGTCCATGTGTTTCATCCTGACTCATGTACTGGAGTGCCTGCACAATATTTGCTTTCACAGAGCTTGGACTTGGTCCCAAGTCCGCTGCGCCACACCTTAGTAAATCCAAAAGGATAGGGATGATGCCAGTCTTGATTGCTTGATGAACCAGCTCACTCATCTTGGAAGCGTAAAGGTAGTTCAACGCTTCACATATGACCGGAACAGTATCAATACTCCGTTGCTTCATTCCGTGAACAATGGCTTGCACCGTGTCCAGCTGTGTTAATGCCTCCAAACATGCGTTACTGCAAGTGATGGAACGGAGAACAAGCATTCCTATTTTCTTAAAAACCTGCTTCTCGGACTGAATAGCCTGGAGGATCTTATTAATATAGCCCATTGGGGGTAATGTATCACAGAGATGTGGATGCGTCGACAAAAGCATCGAAAGCGCACTTCCAACTAAATCCAATTGATCGTCCTTCTTCGCAGCGTTGCTGTTTAGTCCAGTCCTGCTTTCGGTTGGAGGGGAAAATGCATATTCCAGAAGATCGCGTAAGAATTCCCTGGGCTTCCGTAAATTCCAACTTGAGTTGGCCACGTACAAGCGAATGTAAATTCCTCCAATGATGAGTTCTCCACAAACTCCGTAATCAACTTGGAACGATTCCGATGGTAAACGCCAGTCAACTGACAAGTCTTGCTTGTGTGCAGCAAATAATTCGCCCTTCATGTGCTGAATGGCTGCCGTTGCATTGTATCGGGCGGCATCATTCCAAACTAATTCGGGATTTTCCGTATTCGAGTCAAATAATTGGACGGCTGATGACGGTGATTCAGCCATAGCTTCAATATAAATTGGAGGTAGGAACTTGGACAAAATTATTTTAACTCGAGGCCCTGACAATTTGTCTGCGCACAGTCGAGACAGAGTTTCCGAAGATTTCTGGCGAACAACGGGATCCACAGAGCTTGTGGAGCAGAACAGATCCAACAAGTAGATAATGGCTCCTACAAAAATGACATTGGATAATATGTGATATTAACTTGGCGTAAAGCCTAATGCAATTATCTAACAATATAAAGACTATTAAAGAGCGTAAACATATTTTTTACCTTTCTGAAGTGCCTCCTTAACGATTTGCGGATGGCTAACTATCATAAGTAGGCAATTAAGACAAGTGACAACAACTTGAGCATTGCGTTTTGCAGTTGCAGTCACCACTAAAAGTCCAGGTACAATTCCCATTCCTACCATATCTGCTACACAGTCTTGACTGGCGCATACACAAGATAGAAGTGACAACACCTCAGATTCAAACTGAGGACACATAAGATATTGAGTAAGAAGTCTAAATCGTCCTTTGCACAAAGGCTCCAATCCAGGATTGTGTTTCAGTGCGTTCGACAACGCCTCCACGCCCTGCTGCATACATCTGATTTCATCAGGATTGATATTTTGAGGATCATTAGTTGAAAGAAATTTCAGAAGCGCATTAATAAATTCCGGAGTATTCTCCAGTTTAAAGGTTGGATCCGAGTTGTAGATTCGGACAAAAACTGACCCTACAGGAATAAAAATAATACAACACGTGATCAGTGTCTGGAGCTGAACAACTGAGACCAAAACGGCACAAAAAAAGTGAAAGAAAATACTTACCAATGACCAGTTCTCCTTTGTGCACGCTGTAGTTAAAGTCACATCCGTAGGTCATATCAGTAATATCGCCATTTCTCAACTGTCTCAACTGTGTATCGGCGTACTCCAACAATTCTGTCCGCGTGCGATTGTTCCAAATTAAATACGGTGTACAGCAATTATCATTCAGAATTTTTAATATTGTTTCAGGAGGACTTGTTGAAATCTGAATGAATCATACAAATTGTATACCACGCTATAATTAATCAAATCACAAACGGAAAAATACAATATTAACAACATGAGGAAATGTCACTCACCATCTTTGCTCCATAGGGGAGCAGCAAAGACTCCAAAGATGCTTGAATAACGTCATTCCTTGGAGTTTCTTCCCCATCACCACACATCCGCTTTAATGCTACAACGCTTATCTTGGCACATTTATTCACAAGCACTTGCTGATTAGAATCTTCGCTTGCTTCAACACCAGCCTCTTCAAGAGTGAAGTCGTAGGAAAACAAGGATATTAAGAGATGCCAGAGCACACCTGACTGCAGCAAGTGCATTTGGAGAATTGTATCAACAGCCATTGCGGCTACACATTCCGTAGCTATACATGTCAACTTGGTTAAATGCTTGAAACTCAGCATTGCGCATATGTGAGAGGCAAGTGAAGGCATTTCTACCAGTTTGTCACGGCAAAGTTGAAACCGAGTTGCTACTGTGAAGCAGCGCGTTACATGCATGCAGACAAGAACTGGAAGATCAGTTGGAGTTGAAGACAGATTAAGCACGGAGACACAGCGGTCTAATGTACGAAGCAGCAGCTCCAGACCTAGATGATAAAAAATGATTTGTCGCCCATACTATCTGGTGTCATGATAAGTTGGACATCCTAAATTCATGTTAGAAATATGAGTTACCCTTTTCCCTTCGGAGTTCCTCTACGTTCAAGGCTGAGCAGTTAAGAGTATGATACACCACCTCAGCACTGTGTGGAAGAAGAGGAGTTTCTTTGGCAAATAGCCCGTCATCAGCAACTTCCATTTCAATTGTTTTGATAAGCATTGGATAGCCGGAATATTTATACGGTTCGAGAACTGAAACAAAAGAGTAATGATGAGTAATGCATATGCGTAATAAAGGGAAACGTGTTGAATATATGTGAACTCACCATCGCCGTATCGCTTGAAAAGTATGGACTGAGTTTTGAGAATCAGAACAATTCTGTTTGGATCCGGAGTGCTGCTTTCAGTTGCACCACGACTACATAGAAACTCGTACGCCCGATTCGCCTCTTCGAATCTCTCCCTTCCCTGAGGATTCTTATCTGGATGATACTTTTGAGCCAGACGACGGTAGTGTTTTTTCACTTTCTCCGACCAATCCGGATCGTTCTCTAGTTCTAGTGCTTTCAAAGCTTCCGTCACTGTCATTGGTGGTGGTCGTTTTTCAACTTCATTTTTCCATGCTTCCAGAACATCGCGTAACAAATTCAGGGGATCGGTTATAGGCCATGAAGGAAATCTAACAAAATAGGAAAAGCAATGCGATTTTAAAATGTTCCGTAATCTAATTTTACGCTTAACATGTAAATACATTCAATCTCTAGTTAATAATTACGCATCTTTTCATCATACCTTGTCTCGTCAGTCAAATTTCTCAGGTAGTAAATATTACAAAAGAGTTCAGTTTCCAGGTTCTCATACTTTACCGCAGGTATGGCACAATACTCGTACAACGCTCTTGTATTGGAAAGTAGTCTCGGTGAAAAATCACACAAATGCAGAGCAATTCGTTCGATCAGGTAGCGTCTCATGCCTGCACTCCAGATGGCTTCAGGAGTGTCAAACTCTCCTAAAAATATTTCTGAAAACTTTTCAACTCCATGATTCTCAATATAGGCGACCATTGCTTCAGGAAGTAGCGACCCCAAAACACTACGCTGCCAAACCGAAGTTCCCTGCATCAGAAGAACACAAACGAAAAAAATTTGTATTCAAGTCGACCACTTACGACAAACTCGATCTCACTGATCATCATGACGTACCTGTTGCGCAGTGTAAGTATTTTGCTTCAGATGGGTTAAATGCAATAGCCTTGAAACAGGCAAAATATTTGATCCTGTGTACATCATTATGAAAAAATACAGACCAGTGGCGTATGTGCGACAAGCCACAGGATTTTCTTCCAGGACCTAAAAACATTGTCACGAAATATTCACTCATGTATACTGATTTCTTCGGTCAAGTTTCAAATAATTTGAATAATTTGAAAATAAGCAATTACTAGAAACATTAATGATGCAACACGCTCCACTATTGCGGGATCAAAAGTAAGTAGAAGCTGGACAATATGGGCAAAACAATTTCCAGGATCACTCAAAATTTGTTTAGCTTTGTGTACAGGTCTAATGACGGCATCTCCAGATTTAGATGGACAAAATGACACGACTTGTATTAAAATATCTAAAATAACTGCAGGAAAAAATTGGTACAAATATTACTGGAATAACACTTTGTTTCATGAACTACAACTAAACGAATTAACTCAAGACCATTACCTGCAGCAAGCTTAGATTCATCCAACACTCCAGTCTGTTTTTCAGCGATAAGAAACCACTTCAATTGTGCAATGGAGCCGAGCTGCTTCCAGGTGTCTAATCCCGTAGCCCAGCATTTAGTTCTTGAGTCAATCTTATTTGACGAAAAGAGTTTCTTGAGCTAAAGTGTAATTAGTGGACAACAGCACAATATAATTTGCACATAATCGAATAAATTTAAATGTCTGTATATATCTAGTTTGTCTCACTTCTTGAAAACCGATAGGGCCAACTTTTTCATTGGATTCTTTAGACATGTAATACCATTCCGGAGAATCTTCATGCTTCATATCCGCTCCTGCCTCAATGACATTCGACTGCGTCGGTATCACTGCTCTTGACGTGTGAAGATGTGCTAATGTAAGTAGATCCACCAGGACTTTGAGACCTCCACAGTTGACAAGTTCCCTTGAATTTTCTTTGTGCAAAACTAATTTCTGGATAAACAAAATCAGTCTGTCTCGCTCCGACTTCTCAAGGCACTAGAGTAAAAACATGTCATAATTGCCTCTAAATCGCTCTTAATAAATTATGTTTTTTGCTAACAAGGGTTCATAAATTCACACAGCGTATTTACCTTATCCAACATCAAGACAATGTATTTTAAATCACTAAACACTCCGATTTCTTCGCAATGCCTTGAATACACTATTGTCATAGCCTGAAGACACATGCCCCTCATCTCAGGCTTTCCAGTGAGCAAAAAGCGATGATAAAGATCTCCAAAGAAATCTTTGGGATTCTTAATCACAAAACCGTCTAGACTGTTCTCTTCTAAAAGGAGTCTGAGGTAGTAGCCACCGACGCGAATCTCGTCATTGAGGGATTTGTACTGAACTTGAAAATCTGCATGATTCCAGCAGATATCTGCATTGTGAATGTGATCACGATCGCTGTCCAATAAGCGAATTTCATTTTGTAGAGTTTCCCTGCAATTTTATAAAACCGTAAAATTTGTAAATGACAATTGTTGTGGTTCGAACTTGGTAATTACAAACCAATGAATAAAAACACGCTAACTTTAGCTCTTCTCTTGTATTGTAGTTCCATATCAGGTCCGGCATAGCGTGGTCAAAAGTAAATTTATGGTAAAACAGAGCCCAGTTTCCTTCTATCTTTAGGTTTTGTCGTCTTTTTCTGAGTGCAACAGGACGGAATTGGTTTTTGCTTCGTGCTTCTTGTGCTGTTTTCAAGCGCCAATGTCTTAGAGCTACTTCAATCTGCTTCTCTACAAACTTTTCTACGTGACGAACTTGCTTAACAAACTGTGACGGCTGTGCAGATTTGTAGGCCCCAGTTGCTATTTTGAGGTTATCTCGGGTATTTAACCTATCTTCATCATCTATAACTACACGATCGTTGGATTCCAGAAAAGTTAGAAGACCATGAGGCTATAATAAATTGAAATTCCAAAAGTATTAACTAAAATACACAGTTAATTTGAAATCCGAATAAAGAAAGTGTGTATTTTCAAGTACTTACTAGAACTCGAGAAAGTAGCTCAGTAGCGACTTGGTTCTGGCACACCCAAAGGCTGATCAAGTGTCGCGATAATTGACGTAGTGTGAGTAATCTAGGATCTGATGTGTGTAGTGCAGCTATAACATCTAAAGCCGAGTAAATGATGCAGTCATGAGGAGTGTTGGAGCGGAGTGCAGCGACAACTAAGGAGCCCAATTTCTCGCGGAACCTATGAGATATAGATGATATAAATAATATTATGACGACTTTTGTTTCAGTGCCAAAGTACGTTAGATATGAGTGTTTTATATATAAGATTACGACTCACATTTGCATTTCAGAGAACGCTCCAAAGCCAGTTTTCGAGCATACAATTCTTCTGACAAGTTGGAAAAATTCTTCAAAATCCGCCGGACTGATTTCTTTTACTAATATAGCATTCAGAGCTACCAGAATCAACTTTTCCTTGTTTTCAGCAAACAAACCCTGCACCCAAATCAAATCGAAATAAAGTAAACAAGGTTAGTTATATACTACTGTATAATCACTATACGCTCATAACAAAAAAAACTTACATTTTGTGTAACAGAGTGCAGCAAACCCGAATACTCAATATTGGCATTAAATCGTATGACCATTTCATTAAAAGACCAAGCCGGAGGGGGCTGATGAATAAATTTCAGGAACAAAGATTCGACCTTTTCATCCACAGGACAATCAAGAGGTCCCCATCGTTTCCCAACTGGGGTTCTCTTAGATTGAACGTGAACCGAACAATTTCCAGACGCCCTAGATCCATCCATTAGAGAAGCAAGAAGTGAGTCCCGCTCAGTTGAAAAGTAGGTTTTACTCTGGCCTGTTGTAAACTCTATGATAATAGCCTGGGAGTCATCTTGACATCGAATAAGGGCAAACACTGACGACAGGGGATACAGTGACGTAATCTTTAAATAACATTAAATGTAAAATACAGTTCAAAATTACAATCAATTTCTGAAACCTATCAATCAGCGTCAAATAAGTTTTGGTCTTACGCAATATGTTCCCGGATCCCTTTCAATTAAACAAGTTTCTGAAAGACATAAAAGAATCCTGGAACGCTTCTCGTTTTGTACTGCAAACTCACAAAGAGATGTAACATGTTCATCCGAGCTGTATATGCCAAGGCGCTTGTCCAGAAGTTCTTGTACGGTCTCCGTTTCAAACTTGACTATGTTTATGTTGGCTCCAATAAATACTTGACCGTTCTCGCATATCTTTGCAAGAATTCTCTGGCGTTCAAAATGACGAAAGATGTGCTGTGGAAAAAAAGAACAAAACCAAGTATGTAGCAACGTTTTCATATAAAGTGAATTCTTAGCCTAGTCTGAAATGCTTAGATTCACGTACCAATCTTTCGGAGCATTTCATTTTTATGGCAAACGCGTCTGCTTCGGTTTTCAGTTCAATCACAGAGCAAATATCCTTAAAAAAGTAAGTTTTCTTTTGTCCCTCAGGACTCACTTGTTCCACACCTACGCACGTCACTGTTATGCTTGGAAACGTAGTGGTAAAATCTTGGCCCCACCTAAATATATTTGCAACACAAAAATAAAACTTAAGCTGAGATACAATGTAAGCATTACTTCTTTCTACATTGAAGATTCGATAATTTTTTACGGACAAACAATGCCCACTGCTCCAGCTTTTACCTGAATTTCATTACGCCTCTAAACTCGGCCGTGGCTCTGTCAATACTCTCGGTAAAATGACTTCGAGCAAATGCTCCATGTTGCAGTAACGCCAAACTTAAAACTGATGCACGGTGTTCAGTTTCGAATCGCATGGAATCAGTGCCCTTGCCTTTCCGATGAACCAACTGAAACTGATTAGGATGATCCGACGTAGACTGAGGTGATAGGCTGTAGACCTCGGTCCACTGCCAGTAATTCGTTTTCTCAGCATCATTAGAGTTGTAGGTGGCAATCCCATGAGTTCCAACCGAAAATATACGCGGATAACTGGAATATTAAGATTCAGCAAATCAGTAAGTCATGTAGTAAACAAATAAATACTCTATTTCTTGGATGGTGTCAATACACAAAAAACATGTTTCTACTTACTTCCCCTTCCAGCGCGTTATTTTTGTTGTATAAAACGAGTATAGATCTACATTGTGCTCAATAATTGAAGACCCCATTTTGACAGATCCTATCCTTGGAGTCGCACCCTCCTCTCTTTACACGCAGGAATTCACGTAGACAAAACTTGGAAGCCAAAGTTGACCTGTCACATTTGATCTTCACAGCATCCTCTTTCCAGCGAATTGACAGTGATGAAGTTCATTTTGATCCCTCCTTAGACAAGTCAACCAATTCGTCAAAATTCGTTAAAAATGCACTTAAACACAAAACGCAGTATTTAGGTGATATAAGAAACACCGCAATCACGTCAAAATGAAAGGCACGAATTATAATATCATAAATATACGCTAGTTTTACAACTGTCAGAACCTTAGCTTCGACTCCAAATAGTCCGTTGCCGACGACGTTGGACCCACAGGCAGCGGCTTCTCACCAAGATCACTTTGTGAGACGTCTAAATTAAGTTAAGTCCAGGCAATTCAAAAGCTGTTCCGTTGTCACTTGATTCACTGAGCGTTGAACATTGTTCAATTCGCTCGTCCGTTTTAACACAAGTCAAATTGTTGTAACTGTTGTAAAATCCTCCTCTTACATAATTGTCCATGTAGTCTTTCCCTATCGGCAATCCCACTTTCCAGGAATTCCTAAGTTCACCAGAGACGAAAGTCATTGATCATCTCACCCAATTCTGCTGACATTCACGATCAAAACATTTTTCTGGAAAGCAACTCCAAACTCTACGCTTACAAATAACATTCAACATCAGTTTGATCCTTATTTACACAAATCCAGCAGTTCTCCAGCAGAGTCACAAGACGATCTTTCCTTCCTTGTTCCTGATCATTATGATGGTAAACAGAAAAAAAAACTTTTGACAAAATATTTTTCTCTGGAACCTCCTCTTTCGCTATTTACTGCGTTTCTTCTGTGAAGAACTGTCTATCGTGTTGCACACACATCCACACATGTAATCCATACGCTAAAAAACAGTTTTTCAAGTGCTTTTCTGCCAAAAAGCATCTGTCTAGGGGATACTATGGTCTATGTCAAGCCAAAAGTTATATATATTTTTTCTAAAAAAAATCTGTCTCTTTGAAAGCAATCATTTTTAAGCATTTCAATCATTTGCTGTGGTGCATATTATTCTCTATTTTTGTAAGATACAAGATGACAAGTCACAACAGTCATACGAGAGAGATCATCGTCGATGGACCACCAAAAATTCTCTTTTTGGAGTGCTGTTTTACGTATACATTACGTAGATGTGTACCAACAACTTTCCTGACTTTTCTGTCCCTATACCTCTCCCCTACTTCTACTCGCCTGGTTTAGTCGGTGTCGATTTTTTATGAGTGACTTTTTCACATGCAACTCAAAAATGTTTACATACCTCTATTGCATGTAGTCTCGTAGATATCACATCATCACATTTCTACGAATAAAGAACAGCATTGTCGCAATATACATGTTAGTCTCTTTCTTACACAAAGAAAGATTGGTTTTACGCTAAAATATTGTCGTTTTGGGATTTATCCCTGTATGATACACGATGGTCAATAACAGTTGAGTTGCTGTTAATGCTGAGTGAGATGAGATGTGAAATGACGATAAAAGCACTCAATTGATTCATGCATGTCTCGTTAATACGGTCGATGCTTTAGGAGTAAACCTCTTTTGATCATTTTAGTTAAGTGGTAGGTCACCACAAACTCAGCACAATTGTGGCGTTCTCCAATTATGATGATGTTGAGAATAGTGAGCATGTAAAGAAACTATAGGGAAAGGGAGGTTTTAGGCTAAATCATGTACTAACCTCATTTCAGACAGGGCATACTAAATGACTGTAAGTAAACTTAAAATACTCTCTCACAATTTCTGCTGACTGACTCATTCGGCCGCTTTTACGTCACAGGCCTTGAATGACAAAGAACTCTGTGAATGTGGATGCATGATGGCAAAAGCATTCAACCGTTTATATTTGAGAGAGCATTTACAATAGACATATAAACTAATATATACTTCCTATATCTATTGCATTTACTGTCAATTTGTGAACAATGCATACATGAAATGTTTTTGGATATGGCTACTATACGTGTTGAATTGAATTGTTAGTCCTTCGCAGTATGTATAGTAGTTTGTAAACGACTTTTATCTGATTTGCAGTTTAAAAAACTGGAACTATGAACTCCCCGTTTTACCTCAGATTACTTACCTAATAAAACTAAATAAATGTTGCATGTATTACGGTTTTTGTACTACGCTATAAAGTGATGTTTGTAATTGTAATTTAGTGTTGACTTAATTGGTCCACATAATTCACTCGGCATTGCTCTTATTGGATGTCATCCCGCTGAGCAGCCCAAAATCATGAGATGCAAAAATTCGAGCTTGGTTTTAGCTAAAACTTTCATGCGATTGCGAACGAAAATTGCATTGCATTTTTAGGGGGATTTTGGGTTGCTGCTGGATTTCACTTTTTTTTTTTGCTGGAGTTGAAAAATATCGCTAGCTCTGCGTTTCTGCTTTCAGCTGCAGCTCTTCTGTGCTGTTTGTATATCTGTCATATGGTTGCTGGCTACTCATATATGAGCGGCTCGGAATTTAGATTTGTGTAACTTTTTGAAGTTCTGTTCTGTCAGTCGAGACAAGAGTTCCGTGATATCAACTTGTAGAATTGATTGTCAGTAAAGGTACGTTTCCAATTGCCGGAAGCTTGATCGGATTCGGTGAGGGTTAACGTGGCGGATAAGCGGTTTCGACGAGGTGCCTTAAAAAGGTTGTAAGTTCACCTGAAACTTTTGACTTTCAGGCTGAAAATATTGTTTTCATTAAGTTTTATATGCATCTTAAGCATGATTTATGTATATTTATGTCAAATGCAGGCATTCACTTATGCGTAAATAATCGCGGAATACTGAAGTTTAACAGTTACAGAATGTTTGATTTCTGCTTTCAGAATTACGGACCACGGACGGATACCTTCGACCTTGCTATAACTCTTGACGTGAATTGTGCCTTGTGTTTGCTTGCATTTCTGAAGATTTGACCAGTGCAAAATGGCAGGTCCTTATGATCCTCAAGTTGCTCAGTGGTTTGCAGCCGTTGATACTGATCGATCCGGTCGAATCACTGCTCCAGAGTTGCAAAGTGCTTTGATGAGCAGCAACGGGCGTCAGTTTTCAGAGACAGCTTGCCGTCTAATGATTGGTAAGCTTCTATTACTTTTATAAGCTATTATTGCTGCGCGCCGGTTGTAAGAGACAGTTATTGCTGAAAAAAGTAGCTGTAAACTTTCTATGCATGTATAAGGTTGATAGTGTATAATAGGGCCTAGGCTGGGGCGTAATTTTTAAATAGGTACATACAAAGCTAATTTATTCTGGAGATTATCAACTACGGGAATGAGTTGGAATTGCGACTGCTAAGGATCGGCGAACCGTGAACGCTAAAATCTAGGACAGGAATAAATCTATAAGAACAATCAGCATAGGTACTTTACTGTATCGTGTATCATGGATGGATGCCCGGATGCTGTAGAATTCGACGTTATTTGCATAAAGCACAAAGGATACCTCTAGGTAAACTTTGTCGTTTGTACTCAACCTACTTAAGATCTCGTGATGCAAGCTTCTCCAAGAAATGTAGCCTGATTTCTGACGGAATTATCAGGGATTAATCCGTATTATTGGAATTTCTATACGGGATAGCATGCATATGAGTATTTGAGTATTTACATAGGTGATAGGACACTACTGTCAAGATTCTAGAGAGTTGCTTTGCATTCATAATTAATATTTAAAATAGGTAGAGCAGTCAAATTTCTTCATGAGTCTTTTTGCATAGGTTTTGGTTAGCGATTTTTTTCCGGGGAGTTTGTGGACCGTTTATCTGACGAGGCTGCTTCTACTCTGTGATAGACTTTAACCAAGATTGGCGAATGGCGAAGCTTGTTTTACCCACACTTATGTTCCGTCACATTTATTGATTTATTTGGACTTGATTTTAATTTTTATATTACATACGAACACGAACGGCGTTTCGTTCGGTTTTTAAACAACCCTTGATTTTGTAGCCTCGTCCGTATTCTTGCTATTGCTTTCTTCACTGTCAAATTATCTGAACGTTCACGTTATACTGAGCTGCAAAATGTCGTCATCGCCATCACCCCCCACGTCGAGATCAGCTTCTCCGTCTCCAGCTAAAAACCCTCAACCTTCAGCTTCAAGCACCAATGCAAAGTCTGCTAAAGTCGTTTCTTCGCGCAAGAAGGAACCTGCCACTCCTTCTACTTCTAAAGGAAGTCGTCCCCGACTTGAATGGAATCCCATTTTACTAACCGAGGATAAGGTCACGGCGGATTGGCGCCGGATGTATACCTCTACGACAAAACAAGGATTGTCTACCGTATATTTCTGTGCTCAGGGTGGGCGGAAGTGCCCTGCCAAGATAAAGAAGATCGTCAGTGGTGAGGCACTGTCCCATTTCTCAAATGGGAAAGAGCACAGTCATCAGGCGACGGAAGAGAAGGAGAATACAGTTAAAACTAAAAGAGCAACCAAGGCGAAGCCTGCTTCAAAGCAGAAGCTGACTGAAGACAGTAATAGTGAGACTGACGATGACGGTGATATCAGAGAAAAGCAGAAGCAGGGCATGTGGAATTTAGCAAAGCGTCAAGCACAAAAGCGAAAGCGGGTCGTAGAAGACAGTGATGACGGAGCTTCTCCATTGTCCGCATCCGACAAAGAATCGTCGGATGATGATAACACTCGAAGTAAAGCAATTCGAAAGCAAAAACCCAAAGTTACAGGAAAACTCAAGACATCAACCACATCAAACTCTACGACACAGAAGAAACCGAAAAAGCCACGAATCGTTCTTGCTATTCCTTAAACAGGCATCTCACCTAATAACGCTTGTTTACTTAACTGACAAATGTACTTGTCGAAGCGCGAGAGGATAATGTTTATGTATGAAATTGTTTAATTATAGTTTTCGTTTTTAACCAATGAATATCTTGCATGCATAATCAATCGGTTAAGTTGTGGAATCAGGTTGTATAAAGTAGTTTATATTGTTTAAAATTTACCCAGGACTATTTGACCAGGCCGGAAGTGGTGGAATTGACATTACTGGTTTTTCACAACTTTACGGTTATGTCAACCAATGGATGGACGCATTTCGACGTTACGACACCAATGGCACAGGCTTTGTCGATCAGAATGAGTTGATGCAAGCTTTCACTACGATGGGCTACAGATTTTCTCAACAATTCATTGAGTTCTTACATCACAAGTAAGTTCAATTATGGTATCAGATAATGTAGGTATGTATATCTGTATTGTCCTGTCATGATGTGTGTTTTTTAAACATGCACTTTTTTCCTCGAGATCTTTAAAGATCAACGCTGTTGTTGTCGACTTAAATTATGTATAATTCATTCATCTTACATTGTATGATTTTTATAGGTTTGGTGAACGAGGACAAGGCGTTCCTGTTGATGGGTTCATAATGTCGTGCATCCTTATTCATAAACTCACTGATGGATTTCGAAAACGAGATGCAAGCCAGCAAGGAACGATTACTATTTCATATGAAGATTTCCTTTCCACTGTTCTTCAGGCCTGGGCATAGGCTACTTCTCTCTTGCAGTGTGCCTCTTGTAAATAAATAATTGTAAGATTCAATGTAATATTTTTTGATTGATTTGTAAATTCTGTTGACATTATGACTTTTATATCGCGCGAATCTGATAGATGAGGTGCTAAGCTAACTTTTTCAAAATTTCCCTTATATACTTACACGGTTTCATTCAATGTTACCCGACGGAAAGCAGAACTTAAAAATAAGTTTTAAAAACTACGAACCTATATTTCGGGTTTCGTCGTATGCACGTGAAATATTGGTAAGAGTTGTTGAATATACTTGGGCAGATATGTAAGGTGACCCTTGTGAATCTCAAAATCATTGCAGCTTCCCGAGTGAAAATGGCTTTCAGTAAAAATTGGTAATTATTTCTTATTTTTCTGCAGTTTAAAAGGAACTGGTTTTCCTGATTATTTTGTATGTAAGTTACATTCTTGACATTTTTGTTCTATGAATTTTTTTACTATGAATATGCAATTGCAAAATTTTGAGAATGTAAAATCTTATTGTTATTATAACTGTCGTTTACATAAATGTCAATAAATTACTTAATGAAATTCTCGGTTTTGCTAGTTTTTTTTTCTCCCATCTTACACGCTGCCATTGCAATACATTTATTGTTCGTATTTACTTACCCATCCCTAACACCTAAACAAAACACAAACGAAGAAGACTATTAAAATAACAAAACCATGCTCTTTGCGCGACAAATATAAATGATAAAACTTTTGTTGATTAAAACACGATTTTTACAGAAGTGCAACAGGTAGATTATGTGAAAATGCGAATAATAAGAGCTGATATATTTCGATTGACGGTAAAACGACAGGAAGATAGTTTAGCGTAAGAGGGGAGGACATGACGCATCACGTGAAAGCTTCTTCTTCAACACAACGACTGGATTCTTCTCACTGATGTTGAGTACAAAGTCTCGCTTTGGAAGTGACGAAGCAGCGACGGTTTTAGTAGGACCAGATTTACATCGACGGCTGGAAGCGAAGGCGGCACAACAGTAATCGAGCAAGTTTGTGATCAAGTGTAGAAGCAAAGTCGCCAGATAGAGCAGGCAAATTATAAATAGCATGCCTCTAAAACAACGATCAGATTCTACCATTAGATATTGAAATTACATATAGCCATTTCACATTTACAAACGCGTTTTAAACTTCAAGCATGTAACCTGATATGATTGAGCTCCTCCCCAACAGCTTGAAAGAAAGCCGCAGTTTCTCGGATAAGCCACCGTCCACAGCGTTCCACTGGTAGGCTAACGTGTACTGCTATATACTCCAATGGATGCTCCCAGAAAGTAGCGTTAGCATGAGGAATGTTCCAAATATTTTCTTTCTCCATTTCTTCTGCAGCCTTTCGAAATAGTTCCTGCCAAGGGAGTTGCATGTACTCTTCCTCGGGGCTCAATGTAGTTGATGGAGTTGCCTCCTCAGAGTCAGCACGAGCAGGGCTCATATCTTTCCTCCACATCATTCGTGATAAGCCCAGTGTATTAGCGTGATGGCTTATAATTCGTCTGCGAGCTTAACAGAATAACGAAGCGGCAGATACTAAAGCTCTGCTAGAAAGCGACAACTTATGATAACTTTTGATAACTTACATGGGAAGGTATCCCGGTCATCGCTTGATTCTCGACCTTCGTCACCCCCAATTTGAACACCACCGTCCCCCGGTTTCCTATGGACGTAGATCAGGGCGTCACAATGGATAATGTCTCCAACAATCGTAGCCAAGATCAGAAGCGGAAACACCAAACGACCCATTTTCAACTAAAGCAATCAACTCAACAAAATGTGGAGATTCACACTAACTTTTTTCTAGTTATAAACTCTTCAACAAATTACACAAACGCCGGAATGTTATCGACTTCAGAGAAAATTTGGGTATGGCCTGAGAACAATGCTTGATGATTGATTCTCTTCTAAACAAATCTTAACGTTTTGAAAGGTCGCGCTGAATGTCGTTTTTTTAAAGTTTTTAGTCGGTGACACAAGCTAAGCGTAACTGCACGGCAAGCAAGTGCATTTTTAAATTGATTCCATACGACAGCCTTTTTCCTGGAATCTGATCTGGAAGCGTATTTATGCCGAAAAGTTTCGGAAGTCATCACAAGCATTTTCGTTAGCAACAAAGACGCGTTTTTCATAGCGATAGGCAGGCACCTTCGAAAGTACCGAACGGTACTTGAGGATAGGTGACTTTATGACACTAGACACAGCTATGTATAAAACAGAATGCCTAGAGCCTTGCAGGGCCTGAAAATTTTATTTTTAGATCCATAACATGCACATATTTCTCATTCACCATAAAAATACAATCATTTGCATTCGACGATCCATACAAATCCTATAAAATCGAATTACTCCAAATCCTAAACGATTGAATGGAAAACTACCACAGAACAGTTGCTCCCATTAAGATCACTTTTGGTTTCAGATTGACGGTTAATCATCGTAGAGAGCCATTAACAATAGTAGCATTTCACAAAGGAGGACAATTACCGGAAAACAAGATTGATTTGATTATTATTGCATAATAGTGTGTTGCAGAGTATGTTGTAGTAAATTGGTCGATTGTGATTTATTGTGGGGTCATAAATGGTCGGTTAAACCATTCGCTTTGTTGGTTTGACCTCTTGTTAGTTTACAGTACAACGGTGAGCCATAGATAGGTTATTGCATGATGAAGCGTTTGGGATTTAGTCACGTCCTGATAAGGTGAGTTTTTTTAAATCGGAGTTGGGTGCCACAATGAGTTAAGGTCAGGGTGACAAGATGGTTAACATAAATATTAAGAAGGTTTTTTTTTGCAAAGTAAATACGATGGAATCCGCCGCGTGAGTGCAGTTAGGAAGTTTATATAATTTTCACAAGTTTATACCAAACTTCTTTGTTTTGTGCCAGTTTATATCAATAATAACCGTTCCTTTGTGCTCTTGGGATCTTTTCTTGAACCATCATCCAACCAATCTTCGCAAGAGTATAGAGCTACTCTCTAGCTAGTAGCGAGTGCATAAAAAACTCTCACCGCCCACATGTAGTCAACCAGCGTGCAGCGAATCATTGCAAAGTCTGAGCCGGCTCAGAATTACCTAAAGAATATATCCTGATCCTGTGATCAAAACGTAGTAGTCTCCGATCTGTCAAGCTGTGTTTTATTGACAAATTTCGCCTTCTGCTGGAGAATAACAACGAGATACTGTCCGTCATTTACTATTAGTGCAATCAACTCAATTCTTGGTAAAAAGAACGCTGAATCTTTTATCTATCGTTTTCTATATTTTCTGGGATTGGGGCTGTCGCTTTCGTGCAGGATTGGGAGTTTCCTATCTCCTCCGAGTAAGCTGCATCTGCCAGACGCGTGTTTGTGTTGATTAATTTATTAATTATTCTTGACGAGTCCAGAGATCCTCCCATTTTTCTGGTGCAACTGATATAAAGCAGTTTATTGTCGCAAGATACGTGATCGATTTTTGTACTTACTATCGATGATTGTTCAGCGGTGCTGGCAAACCTGTAGATCTGGTAGAAGGTTCGAAAGGTATCGTCAATTCACCTTTTTGTGTTTAGCATGAGTATTAAACGAGATAGTGTGGTGAAGTACATGTAGAGAGTGATCCATCCAACTCGAAGCGGCTTATTATCTGTGTTCAATAATATATGTAATTGATAATACAACAAGGTGATTGAGTGATATGCATTTGATTAATTAATTGTCATTTTCTTTAACATCTTGTAGAGCTGTATACTCCTGTTTTCAATTACTTGGTGGGACATCAGCGTTTTCATTGGATCCACACCCACATCTTCATCAGTCGTTGGAGAACGTTTCCAGAGGTTCGGCACACAACAGTTCAACTTTATGTTCAGAAGCGAAGGAGTCCTCGAACAGTAGTACATCATTTCAGTTAGGTGGTATTCGAAAGTGTAGTCAGCTCGCCATTAAATCAGCCATGGGGAATGACAAGTGGTTGGGAAAAACTGATCCCAGTTCTTTTTCTAATCCGGGTACTGCTTACAATTGATTGTAATGCTTATAAATTGAGAGTTATAATTTAGTACAAATGATGTGAGTTGGTTATATTTTTCATTTCAGAGGACTTTCGAACGGAATTTATTAATCTCAACTGGACCGTAGATTTTGAAAAAAAGAGCGTATTTGGATCTGTTGAACATACCTTCTTGGTGCTAAACGCGAACGCTTCGGAATTGGTATGCGAAAAAGATTATCAATTAAGTAAGATTAACTGGTATTACTTACAAGTACTTGTACTATAGTGCAAAGACTTATTATTTTCGTTTCAAAGATACTAGATGTGCGCGATGTCATCGTAAGCAAGATCACTTCCGGTGACGGCAAAGAGCTAAAGTTTACTGTAGGAAACACAGTCTCGAGCTTTGGAGAACCCCTTGTTATCCAAATAGCTGAAGCAGCAAAAGCAACAGGGTGAGCTGCCCATTTGAATGTAGTGTAGTGTAAAGAATCATGATTTGCATGACGATTATGACGAAGTACCAAATTTTTCTGGTTTTAGATCCGGAAATAAACTGAAGCTCGAGATTCACTATACCACGACATCCAAATGCTCTGCCTTGCAGTGGTTAGAACCATTGCAAACTGCTGGAAAGACGCATCCTTACGTCTTCAGTCAATGTCAAGTAAGAAATACTTGGTTAACCACGAAATTTGCCCTCTCATTGTTATTAGATTATTACATGTCGTCAATTATTACCTTTTGTCCTCAGGCAATTCATGCCCGATCAATTTTTCCATGCCAAGACACTCCTTTTGTCAAATCTGCGTACTCGGCGGAGGTTTCCGTCCCGAAGGATTTACAAGCCTTGATGAGTGCCGTGCTGACTGGTGAACCTAGGGTTGATGGAAACAACAAGATTTATCGGTTTGAACAGAAAATTCCAATCCCAAGCTACTTAACTGCGCTTGCCGTCGGCGACATTGTTAGTAAAACAATTGGACCTCGTTCCCGTGTTTGGGCTGAGCGTGACTTTGTGGATGCAGCTGCGTATGAATTTGGTGACACGGAAAACATGCTTGCGGCAGCTGAAAAGATGTTTGGAAAGTATGTAACTAATTCACTTAATTTTGAACCTAATTACAGTTGAGAAGGTTCATGTGGAACACTTTAACTAACTGAACATTTTCTTGAAGGTATGTATGGGGAACCTACGACATTTTACTGCTACCTCCGAGCTTTCCATACGGCGGAATGGAAAATCCATGCTTAACATTTGCTACTCCAACCCTGTTAGCTGGCGATAAATCATTGACCAATGTTGTTGCTCATGAAATTGCTCATTCATGGACGGGCAACCTTGTGACAAACAGAGACTGGCAAAACTTTTGGCTTAACGAAGGATTCACTGTGTTTTGCGAAAGAAAGATAATTGGAGCTTTATTTGGAGAAAAACTCAGGTAGAGTATAAGAACTTCATAGCAAATCGAGTGGGCTTAAATGTACTTTAGATTATATAAATTGATTTACATACTATGAGATATTGTATCATGTGACATGATTCATGTCGGCAGGCAATTTGTATCTATCGGAGGGTGGAATGAACTGACTGAAAGGGTCAAGGAAATGAAATTGGACAATCCGCTCACTAAGTTAGTTGTGGACTTGAATGGCGTCGATCCTGATGACGCGTTTAGCATTGTGCCATATGAAAAAGGATATGCTTTCTTGTATTACCTTGAGCAAAAAGTTGGAGGGCCTAGTAAATACGTTTGTCAATAACACTGGTTTCGTCTCAGGCAATTCGCAACCAACGTGAAGTGTGGCTTAATACGCTTTTCTTTCATTGTAGGTGTATTTGAACCATTCCTATTTGAGTACATTCAAGGCAACAGTTATAAATCTATCGACACGGACGTATTCAGGAGTGATTTTACAAAGTACCTACAAGGAAAAGGTTTACAGGATAAGATCGCCGATGTGGATTGGGACAAGTGGCTTAACACACCTGGAATACCCCCCATTGATCCTACGTAAGTTGCAAGAATTACATTTTATTGTTGCAGACCATCGCAAATGATTTGCTGATAATCTCATGTGTGATTGGGATCAGATACGACCGTACGCTTTTGGAAGCTTGCATTGATTTGAAGAACCGATGGATCGAATGGGATCACACTACTCCGATCCAATTTAAAAAGGATGAGTTTGAAGCGTTTCTTCCTGGTCAGAAGCAGCAATTCCTCCAAGAGCTGCTGAACTCGGGAGCTCTCCCAGCCTCCAAAATTGAAGCATTGGACAAAGTTTACAACATGAGCAGTACCAAAAATTGTGAAATTCGTTTTCGGTAAGTCTTGCTTAGAAAATATGAACCCAAGCTAGGTATGTAATTGACAGATTTGTAACTCTATGTCTCGCATTCTCATTGTATAGGTGGACTCGGTTGTGCATCCGTTCCAAGTGGATTAATATTCTTCCTTCCGCGTTGGCATTTGTGAATGAGCAAGGAAGAATGAAGTACGTTCGACCTATCTATCGCGAACTCTACGCATGGGAAGAGATTCGACAGCAGGCGATTCAAAACTACAAAGAGAATGCAAAATACATGATGCACGTGTCGGCCAAAATGCTGCTACAAGATTTGCATCTTAACTGAATTCCTTGTGATTCTAAATTATAAGTGACCAAATGCAGAATACTACTATTACACTACTCTATAAAACTGAAGATGGTGATGGTGCCTTTTTTCCAAATAAACAACTATACATTGTTAACAACGCGAAAAATTATTATAACTTGAGAGAAACGTTTTTGTTCTTTATTTTATACTCATTCTTCTACGTAAGAACACTCCAGGAAGATTTCACGTAATTTCTAACAATTATAATCGGAATACAACATCCTGATGGAAGAGAAGAGCGAACTATATATTCATCAAAAATGCGTTGGCATTGTCATTCAAAAAACATTTACCTCGCTTCTTCTGTATCATATCGTAATATAATGCAACCATTTTTATCGTTAATTTTACATTTCGTCAACAAAACAAACTAATTGTATGTAAATTGTTTAAGTATCGTTCACTCACCGGGATTTGCCAACACCGCAACCCATTATATAATTCCAGTATGAATTTGTGTGTAACAACAAAGCAAAGAAAAAACAACGTACAATCGTACTCTATTATACTGGCACTGAGAAAAAAATGAAACATTACTTTGTTTGCTATATAAGATCATTTTCATCATCTTTCTCCACATACTTGACACACCACCCCCATAAAACACTAATGTATAATATTTAATGTTTTGTTAACTGCGGTGTACATTTACTATATAGAAGTATATTTTGATACACGTTGAGCAACGAAAGAACAAAAAATTTCCTGAAGAGACGCGCAGAGCAGCGGAGCTTTCTTTCATTTTAATACATATAATATGATATATACCTACGCGCGTTTTAAGTAAATCTCAATATATTTCCCACTTTCTCTCGCTTTCTCCCTCTCCGAGCTTAACAAAGTTACCGTTTTTCTAAAGGATAACAATCGTCGTGACTTTTTGTTGTATCTTCATGGATTTATCCGTAAATGCGTTATCACCCGGTTTTGTATCTATTCGTGTGTTTAATCATATAAATTGTAAATCTACTACCAGCATCGACTATTAAATGTTAACAAACAAAAACTATTAGTTGCAGAGTAATTGCGCGGCAAAGACATAACCTACCATGATGATTGATTTCTCTAAGAAAAAACACTACTCTTCG
The DNA here is from genome assembly GCA_027743745.1 of Alloscopus bannaensis. Taxonomy (NCBI): domain Eukaryota; kingdom Metazoa; phylum Arthropoda; class Collembola; order Entomobryomorpha; family Entomobryidae; genus Alloscopus; species Alloscopus bannaensis. Next base: position 24,822 of record JAHZMW010004608.1, read on the forward strand.
ACTACTCATCAACGTACTTTTGTATTACATCGGCAATCATTTAGCTAACCATACGCACTCCCCTGACGCTGACGAGACATAGTTTATATACGCATCTTTCGAATGCCAACGAACGCTGATGATGAAAATGGTAAAACAGCTTTGTGTGTTTTTTTGGTACAAAATATTTTACAATCGAAAATCTTTGTGAACAACTCATCTTCTTGATAAGTGATACGAATATTTTACATGATGTGCGTAAATGCGAAGAAAAAAAATCATGAGATAATCACCAAGTCTGTAGTGAGGTACTCACTTAAATGTTACAAATTCCGAGAAATGCGTTGCTTTTTAAAGAATATTTTTAACTACTACAAGACTGCTATATAGTAAGTGTACATAATATTTAAATGAACATCTTTATGATTCGCGTGATAACAGTGATGACCATCCTGTAAACTACAAAAAATGTGTACATTAGATAAATGCAATGTAACGTGTTCTTCATAATATATTCTTGCAACTGCGCGTTGTCTCTCCTTCTCTAAAAATACGCTCTAGCTACGTATACTTATTCTTTTAACATTTCATTTTTAAAATCCTTAAATATAAGCTACTTACAACATATTAGACTCTTCTCCTTCTCCCTACATTCAAAAAAGACTATAGTTCTGTTCACAATAGATTGAATCATCTTCGTGTACGACAAGCCTTCCTACACCTAAATCAACCTGCGTACCTTAAATTGGCATTCTCTGAATTCTTGCTGAATGAAGCGCTCTACAATAAAATGTGTGTAAATGTGTTATATTTAACGCTGTGAGATAAACGCTGCGCTACAATAATATAATCCTATTAAGTTCTCTATATTCTCTAAGCGTGCAGACGAGACGTACTGTTGGGTATTATTATGTGATTCGCGTTTGTATATAGATGTCCTCGTTGTTAATCTGCATTCTAAGTTAAACGGTTTTTAGAGTAATACATCTTACTATTATTCATACACATACAATATATATATTTCGAGATATATAGGTCTTTTAACTTTGATTACGTGTTGTGTATACGACGGTACTTCGAGAGAAAGATGATTGATTAAACTATAGCATACAATGAATACATTACGTTAAGTTGCTTTGCGAGTAACATTCTATTCCGCTAGTAGTAATATTATCACAAAAATTCATGGACAAAGAGTACTCTATATTTATGTAGACGTGTGTCGTCTGTGATTAGCTGCTACAAGGAGTCAGGACAAAAAACCAAAACTCTTTTGGTGCATGAAAATCTTTTTTTGCCTTCTCTCTAGCTTATTATTAGTAGTAGTATTGATTATGTGTAATATGTACAAGATTTGATTTGATTGCTTTCTCGATAACAATGTTTTCTTAAATATTCTCTACTTACAATGTATACGTTGAAGTCATAATACATGTATATAAGTTTATATGTATGTAGGTGGATATATTTCATAAAGTGGACTCTGCTTAAAGCTTTCGAACGTTATTACAAAGATTATCCCTGCAGCTAGGTAAATTTTGTAGCTTATATGTTGTACACGTCCGCCTCATCCTTTCTCTACCTGATCTCATCTTTATATATAATATAATAATATGGAGCCTCTACAGGATCTCGTATATAGCGCAACTTCTACATAATAATTCTGATCCAGACGTTTAATATATATTCATTCTATATACTTTCGAACAACCTTTCGCGTTTCAAATGCGTGTATAATGTGTAACACGACATTATCATCACTACGCCAGACAATGAAGTACGTATATTTCTAATTGTATTCTATCAGTTAACCGTTTTAGTGTATATAGGCACTTGTTTCCCACACTTTATAAACTACAAAAACTGGCTGAAAAATAATGACTTTTTTCTTGTAGTTCCCGATAATTCCAAGTTATTTTTTCCAAGTGATTTACAAAAAAGAGAAGTTTTTCTTCCTGACGCAAGAGAAAGTCAAGGTATCTATAACTATGTATTCAATAATGAATGGAGTTTGCTAAATATTATGTAACTGTTTCACTGTAACTACTGCTGAGCACTCATCGCTGCGGCGGTAGGTGTACTGGAAGCAGTGGTGTTCGAAGTTGCCTGCTGCAGCTGAAGCTCGAATTCACGCATTTGAACAGCAGCCTCCACGAGGAGGGAGAAAGGGTGGTAGTTCACCCCATTGTTGTAAGAACTGTGGTGGTGGGGGTGGTGATGATGATGAGGACTCTTGTTGCTTTGAGTGTGAGGGTGAAAGGGGACGTTGGTAGATGAGATTACGTTGTTGTTAGCCTTATCATGAGTACTCTTTGTATTACTGCCGATTGAGTTATTATTATTCTCGTGCTTCACAATGTTGACGGCCATGTTCACCGTGGTCGTCGTATTCGATGAGGTTGATTGACTCTCCTTTTTCAGATCCGTGAGTGGTGACAACGAAGCAACTTTGACTTTGCTGGGGCTGCTCGATTTGTCGAGAACAAACTGATGATGGTTTGGTAACGATTCTCCGGAGGAAGAGCTGTCCCCTTTGGAGGCTGCGTACGCTTGAAGAATCCTCCGCTTTTTGTGTCGGTACTGATAATGATGGTCATCACTACTGCTGCTACTACTGCTGTCGCTCGAGAGCCCGTCATTACTGCTGTGCTGCTTCGGCTGGGGGAGGGTGGTGGAAGAAGAAGAGGAAGATGAAGACGTCTTGCTGGAGCTGCTCCCTTGGATCTGGAAGTGATGTCGTCGACGATTTGTGGTTCGTCTGGAAATGGTGAACTGTTGCGGATCCTGGCCTTCGCTGAGAATCATTTCAGGGAGAATTCTACGTCGCGCGTTGATGAACCAATTACATACCTAATAGAATTTCAGTAATAGATTGCCAGGAATTATTGCAAATTCTACATAAAAAATAAATTTACACAGGATGTTCTGAAAAAATACCTGAAGTAGTGACAATTTGGCCTGTTTCGACAACTCAATCTTCTCGCTTTCACTCGGATACGCGTTATATCGATGATCATAGAGCCATTGGGTCAACAGCGTAACTGACTCTTTTGGCAATGTACCCCTTTTCTTCCGCTCCAAGGGCTCTTTCGAGGGTGAGGACGACTTGAGGTCGTTGTCATCCGAGGCGCTCATCCCTGGAACGCCTGAGGCCAGCTCTGAAGCCATTGGAATATCCGCGTCTGAGCTGTAGCACAGGTCATCTCCGTCGTCTGTGCCGCTGGATGGTGTGTAATGTTGCGGATGACTTTGGCGTGGAGACGCTGTTGAACAGAAAAAACCAACACGGAATGATTAGAGTTTTATTTCAATACTTCTCCGACATGTTTCAAATAAATTTTCATTCCTCGAGTTCAAAACTAACTAAATTCCGCGTTTCGAAATATTGTCTTTAACTTCATTTTAGAAAGATTGAAGCTTCAGATAATTCGAGATAAGACAATAAAATAATACGTTCTCATCAATTCACCAACATTATGATAATGTAATTATAATATATGTAATACATTCGCGAACTTGTTAATGCCAAACTGTCGAATTGAATGATGCCTTTGGTGTCGCAAACTCATGTTTATGAAGGTATTAAGTCACAACTTTCATACTTAAGGTATGGCTCCTGGACAAAAAGTTGGTGCATAGAAATAAACTGCTTTTTAATCACAAAATTATGAATTATGCATTTATTTTCCATTCAGGGCTACAGTTTCCGTTTCCACAACTGTCAGCCCTGTCAACGGGTAAAAATTCGTTACTGATTCCTCATGTCATTCATTCAGTGAGCACAAAAAGTACCGCAATCATCCCTCCTGAACTCATGATCATCATGCATTCCATGACGCGATCAAATGGCCTGAAATGAACTTGCACGCATTCATCAATTTACCATTTCACACAGAGAGGAAAACGGTTGTCCATTCTTCTCTGGTTGAATGTTTTCCAACCCTATCAAACTCTCAAGTGTTCCGACATGAAAGGCTGTATGAAATTTCATTAGGACTAGCATGTGTACCGATTGTGAGAAAAATATGGTATATCACAAAACATTCACAACAGTCCAAACATCTTTGGCTTTGTTACACACACCATGCAAAACCAATGTGCACCTTCGACAAAATCCTCTTCTACCCTCCTTCGTCAGAGAGTTTCAGTTTGCATGTGATAATATCATCAGCATCATCATCATTATCGTCATCCATAAGTGAGTGTGTGTGCACAAGGTATGCATTTCCATTGAAAGAAACGCAGTATAAATGTATTATTGCTTTTATGCTCACACACCGGAGGCTATTATGAGCAAACACTTCCAACAAAAAATCACTTTCTTTTTACTCTCTCCCTACTACTTCCTTACTTCGTACTGTAATATTATGGCTCACTCACGAGTACAAACTTAAGGCGACGATGATGATGATGCGTGTAGACCTAATTAGATTCTGAAATGTTTCTCGATGTCCTCCTCCTCCACTGTGCTGACGCTCGAAAATGCAGGCGTTTTCCCCTTGAGTATTCTGTGGTCTTCTCGTTCATAGTCGAGAAATGGAGGAAGAAAGAAAAATTATGATTGCAAATGTGGGTAAATAGTCTGGTGTTGGTGGTGTTAATATATGCGCTGTCGTGTGCCTCTGTGCGTTCGTTAAACATGCCTGCTTCAACTGCTTCACACCTCGAAAAGCAGCGTTTCGCTGGTCCACCATCTTATTACGCTTTTTGAAAGCAATGTGTTACGTCCCGGCATACAGCATTACTCGAGCATTTTTTTTCAAACATCAACATCATCCAACTGCCAAAGAATCCAGTCAAAGTATCATATCCTCATAAAACATTCAACCACAACGCGACGGCGAGAGAATGTTGTTAGAGAGGACGATATATAGTCTTGTGGTATTTAAATATGTGGTAATTTTTCATGAGATGCGCTACTCATCTCCACCTCTCTCGACAATTTGACATCGTTCTCGCTTCGCTGCTCCGGTTTTCTGAGTTGGCAAAGTGCTCAAGGATTTTTTTCACTCGCTTCCACAATGTTTCGTAACACTACCTTTAAAACTTT
>JAHZMW010004609.1:0-36654 GCA_027743745.1 Alloscopus bannaensis
ATTCTGACAACTAACGAACTGGATTCTTGTTCATTACTAATATGAAAAAATGTCTGAAGTAGTAAAAGCAATGAAGAATGATTTGAAAAAAAACGATTGGTCGGCCGATGACCAAGTAAACGGTTAAGGGTCGGTGGATGGCCCAAAAAAGGATTAAAGGTCGGTGGATGGCCCAAAAAAGAATTTAGGGTCGGTGGATGACCCAGGAAAGAATTTAAAAGACTTAAAAGCTTAAATGTCGGAATCTGACGCAGTCGGATTTTGACCACCTTCCAGTATTTCGAGGCTCAATAATCGTCATGCATGCCGAACATCCAACGAGGAGGCAACAACAATCCACCGGTGTTGTTGAGCAATTTAAAAGGCAGCAAGAAGCTAACGATAAGCTATTATACGGTTTACCTTTGAACACTTCGCATATTTTCAAGTGTTTCGCTTCGTATCAATGTGTGTGTGTGGCTGACGGCCCTCCAAAAACGTATGTACTTAAGCCGATGGAAAAGTATATAAATGTGAAATCAACCGTACTCATCTTAATCCCTTTCCTTCCGCCAGCATTTTGTGTCCCTTGTAGAAAATTATGTATCCCTCAAACCATATCATCATGCCTTGTGTGCACTTCCTCATGGGAGCAATCATATTTTCTCTGTGTGGGATTTGGGGAATTTCTGGTGGTTGGTTTGGTGAGTGAGGGGAGCCAAGTGTATCCATTACTTGTGCGTGAAGCCAATTATCGATGGAACGGGACCAGAGACCACATAGCGTAATCGAAAACAAAATGCCATTTTATTACCAGCCAATATTTCATTAGTGATGATGACGATATGGGAGTTCACTCTTCGAGTCTTTGGTGGGAGACCGCTGTGTCAACGTACGGGAGATTCGTCCCTGTTATCTCTGCTCACTTTATAAATTTTTATGACCATGTCACCCCTCTTGTCAAACGAACGTTTTTGTTGGGAATCGGAGTGAAGAGCTACCGAATTACCGCAACTGCCAACCTCGAAACCTCAACAATCGTCGAATCTTGATTCCCAGGACGTACAACTCGTGTGCCCCTTTTCCCTTATCGAACCTTTATCTGACTGGAGAGTATCAGCTCAAATGGACCCATCAGCCTAACCAATTAATCCATCTTCTTCCCAATTTTTGATTAATTTACAACCAAGAGAATTGCGCACAATCCAGTTAAGTATTTACAACTTCCCCTTTTAGACTAACATAAATACCAGTGTAGCTACAAGGTAGAAAACAAGCTGGAAAACGTGCATACACAACTTGTTACATCCTCAACCTAATTTTCAAACCGACTTTTACTACCCGTCACCTGTCACACTTACATCTTGTATCTATCTATATTTTCTCCATTTTCTTCCCTTGAAATGAGATTCATCCTTGTGTCAAGCAAAGAGAGAGAGAGAGAGAGATTAGTTGAGAAGCATATCCTCAACTAAGTACCTCCTTGTAAGAAATACAAACGAGCTGGCTAAATACAGTACACAAGAACTCATCATCATCATTATTGTTATAAATATGTGTATCCTCTACGGTCTCTCTTGTTATGAAGGACCAATTCATTTCCCTTGGAGCGTAACCAAATAGTTTGGAGCAAGACCAAGCCCAACTCACGAGCGGTGGGACACAACTGCCCTGTTCCATATGGATAATGGGAGAGAGACAGAGCATAAAAATATATTTTATGATGACTTCGTCAAGTGATTTACTTCCAGCCAGGTGAGCACATAATACAAGGACGCATATCTCTGTCCATTCTGTCGCTCGGTTGTTGTGTGTGTTTATTGTTATTACACGGTACATCTTCTCAATCCTTTCTTATCCTGCCCTCCACTCAAAAGATGTCGTCGTCGAAAAAGGGGAAGACAAAAAAATCGTCACAAGTCACCACATCAATTGACTCAAAATGTTTCGGTATCCTCCTCCACCCCTTTTGAGTTGAAGAAAAAACTTGTTCGAATGCTTGCACACAACAAAGTCATCATTTATTTCTTAAACATGCTTTTCCCTTTTCCTCAGGATGAGTCAATACGAATTACAATGGGGAGGATTTTTTTTGTGTGAAAAATTGACTGCTTTTAGGGTTAACCGATAAGAAAGGAGCTAATATTGAGCCTCATGCATCATCCCACAAATATCAATAACCAACTATCTCACCTGTCCCTGTGTCCTCATCGAAATTGCTTCTCGTGACAGAACGGTTCGTTAGCTAAGCGACTTTATGGGCCAACTATAAAAGGGACAATAATCATAATAACTCGCGGGACTGACAATGAAGACTTGATGATCACATTAGAGGTTAATTCAGAGGTACGTTTCACAATAAAAAGTAGGCTGCACTTGCCCAACTTGCCATGATGTAAAAATTAATGAAACACACCTAAAACTACGGAACGGGCAACGGGACGGTTTTCCTGAGCGAATTAGCACGCTGACAAGGAGAAACAATATTCTAGCGAGTGCGAGCTGATTATAGACAGCCAGACCATTCTTCCTTCGTCATTACTCACTCAACTCCGTATGATCTATTATGTTAGACTAGCATTAACACACACATCATGGAGCTTAGAGCGAGGAGGCTCATCATTCGCGTATTATGTTAATTGCCTGGAAAACAAAGATATTTACTTTAAAAAGGGGGAGATGAAGAAAAAAACTGATTAAGACTCGTTCCTTCAAAAGTATATAAAGTATGTTCTACCTTCCCTTATATCCTCTCATCGAGTTAGGAACAAGAAGGTTTTTTCCAGTCTTATCTTTCTAACCTCCACCACCACACCACACTCTTTTCGCTTGTTAAGTAATAAATGTTAATAATTTCTTGTCTTGTTTTGTGCCTCATCTCTCACAAAATGCTTATGTAGCTTGTGTGTTATGTTATGTATTTAGATAAGAAAGTGAATAGGCGAGGGAGCTGCTGGTCCAAAAATGATTTTTTTCCTCTCACCCTCGTTCTGTGTGCTCCTTTTGATAGGTATTTTTTACCTCCTTATTAGGATCTTGACTTATTATCCCTTGTGGCACAAAAACACAAAAAAACGATATTTTCTCTCTCTCTCTCCCGCACTCCTTGAAAATGTGTGTACAAGTTTCTCCGAGAAGTGGTATTATGATGATGATGAAGACTCTGCTTTTTGTGTTCTCCTTTTTTATTGTGCAAGTGAGGCACACAAAATAAGTGGTGGATATTAACAAGTTTACCTTTTTTATAGCTGTTAAAAACTGGCTACCCTTCTTTAAACAGTTCTTCTATTCCCCTTTTTATTACCTTAAAAACTGTTTTCGTGAACACTCACACTGACTACTCTCATCGATACAAACGTGCAAGCGCACAGTCATCTCATCATGTACTACATTCGAATGCACACCTTCGCAATAGGCTCTGGCAGGAGACGCAGGGAGACGAGATGACTTTGTACAAACATAGTATGAAAATGATTACGAGCTTCACATAAGCTGTTCCAACTCCGTTTTATTACATTTTCTCCATATTCTGTCAAACTCGTTGAGGGTAAATGAATGCCGTCACGGTCATTTTTCTCATTTTTATGCTGAGATGACGGAAAAGGAGAAGTCATTAAAAACACTTGGAATCTCTCTCTCTCTCAGGCCATGGACCAGCCACCAAACTGGCTCTTTGTATTTTAAAGCATGTGTATAGAGTATAGGCAAATGAAGTAGAAAAATACTGTCCAAATTGGCCATTCCCTTAGCAAGAAAGAAGATGCGTTTTTGGGAGAAAAAGCGTTTTTATGGGCACGTTGTATATATAAATTGTAGTCGTCCAATGTTGAAAGAAATGTGAAGCAGTCAAAGAGATGTTCCATGTCCAGGTAGATATAATGTTGGAAAACATAAAAGGCGACTCTGTAAGTAATAAATTTAGTGTTCATTTAAGGGAGTTTATTAAATGTATGCGAATAATTTGTGCCAGGAGGCATACCGAGAGGATGATGATGTGTATTAATGACAAGGATGTAATAATTACTTCTTTACTCTGTGTCACTTAATTACACCATCAACAAGTCGACCACGGCATCATCATCATTATCAGCACAACGAGACTCATAATGACCATAATGATGATGAGCCAATGAGTTTTTCCCTACCCATTTTTTGCTAGTTGAGAATTATTCACTATCGCTCCGTGCTCTTTTTGGAGTTGTACATATAGACAATCTGGTGGTGGTTATAGAGTGTCCATTCATGCTGCGCACAAGTATCTCTCTCATCTCATCTTTTTTTCAAGAAGAATGTTATGAAGCAGCAAATAACCATAAATAAGTGAAGCACTCAGGGAAGACAGAGATTTTTAGAGGAAAACGTAAGAATTTTGTAGCATAAAAGTTATCTCTCTTTGAGAGAATTTAACGAGTTTAGTGTAAAATGATATGGCAGTTTAACACGTCACCACAGGATCTTGCTGCGAGCTGTGTACAATCTACACTGCACTCACGTTGTATCATAATTATCTTCGAAAATATCCGGAAAAAATATTGAGCACGAAGCAGTGGTAGAAACTGCGCAGGGTAAACGCAAAAATTTACTTTAACTCAAGAAAAACTCGAGAGAAGCAAGTCATTTAACTTGTCTAACTTGCGCAATTAATGGTAAAAAAGGAGAGACACGATGATGATGATGATGTTAGCTCATAAAATTAGGAGGATAATTTAAAGTGTGTGTGTGCATTGGATATAATAATATGCGCCTGCACTTGGTGGAAGATCTCTCTCCGTTTAAGAAGGATATGTTCTCGCATGCGAAATCATAATTACTTAAATTACGAGCTGAAGAAACATCATTATCGAGCTGTAGCGTCCAGCTGAGAAAAAGACGAAACTCTAAATGCATTTCTGTTGTACACCCTTAATATTTTATTCTACACACACTGACCAAATCCACTTTTCCTTGCAAGCTCACTCTTTCTCTCTGCACGGGAGAACACGTAATGTGTTCCTTCTAAAATCCTTTTTCTACGAGAGAGCAGTGAAATAAATAAGCCAGTAAAAACGCTGAAAAGTTTGCTTGCTTTTTTCTTTCTCTCTCTTTCTCTGAAGTCGTCTTGTTGAGTGGAGATGTATGATGATTACTTCAAATGACTACTGTACACGTATTTATTATCACAAAAGTCAAAGGTCTACCTAGACCGTTTAAACAATGCTCACTCAAAGAGTAAGTGGCAGTCAAGTTCTTTCTCTGCTTTTTATTATGTGTGTGCAGCTCAATTCATATTTTTTACAAACTATTATCCACTTAATTACTTTATGTACTCTATGGGACTCTGAAATGAGCGAAGCATGACGATAAAAAAGAGTAATTTTTCTCCTTCACTCATTCAACTCTCAGGGGACGTACAAAGCTTGTCATCAAAGCTCTGTTTCTTTATATTTTCACCAGACTCATCTTCTAAAGAGAAAAGAAGAAATTCTTTTCTCGTACGGAAAGTCATAAGACGAAGAGGGAGAAAAACAATAGAGTGGTCATTGCATATTAATCATCATCTTATTAAGTGAAGGCATTTCTCTCTGAAAAGTTAACAATAGCACGAGTAAAGCACGTGTGGAAAACAATAGAGACCAAGAATGCTATGCTCAGGTAGAGACTTTACAGAATGTGCCTTCATTTAAACAATTCTCTTGTATGTTGAGTAGCAAAAAATCAAGCTGAAGCCGGACCGCATTTGTATACCTGGCAATTTATAACATTACTGAGCGCATTCCATTTCTAAATGACTTCATCATTGTAATGTATTGTTTACAATAAAAAAACACGCTAAAACTATCAGAAAAAAGTTAGAACACATGGCTCTTCTTGCATGAGCTATGAATTTGAAACTCTTTTGCCCAAAGCTTGAAATGTTACATCTAAAACAAAACAAAAACATTCAGCTTATTTTAAAAAAATAAATGTACATCGTGCTGCAGATTATAATATGAGTGATGATCTAAATAACGTCACAAATTATGTATTATGTACAGTTTGAACGAGCAGCCAATGTTTTTTTTCATGCATCATTCTCGTGACGCACGCTACCCACGTTCGTTAATGTTAGAGAAGCCTTGACAGGTAGTCAGACAATATTTCTATTTTCGAGGTCATCAAAAACTTCAGGAGAGATATCATATTATGTCAATATATGCTCGAAATGATTTGACAATTCCAGGCTTATAAATGATTACACACGTAGTGGTTGTTGCCTCCTGAAATGATGACGCATTTCGTATCGAATTAGACGTAAGGACAGTCGTCATAACCGAAGGAGTATCTAGATAATTTCTTTAAACTATAATTTAGACCATCACGCTTTTCATATGCATTGATTATACGTAATGCTGACTTGTTTTTCCTATCATTCAGAGTGCCAAAGATTGACATTGAAAGCACGTTAAAATGATAATGATGATAAAAAGTGGTACGTTTTGTTTGTATAAAGGAAGAACAAATGCCACTCGTGAGTTTTTTGACAGGGCATACATTTTAAAATCTTGGAAACCATTATAAAATTCAGTCCAACGAGAGCGGAGTATGTATGCCATAATATGTTGCTTGTTTAGGACTTTCTTCTTGACAAGCTTCCACTTTTATCTTCGTCCTGTCAATATTAATAAGTTTACAATTGGTCTTTCTGAAACTTTGGCTGAAGACCAAGTCATGAATAAACTCGATCGATTAATACGCTTTTAATATTCTCAAGCGACAGCAATATTTGAAAGACTGTTAGCATCAAACTGTTATTTGAAAAATAACAGTAGTTTTCACAATGCAAACTATACATTACAGCAATGCCAGAGGGTGCACCATTTACAAAAGTGTTGAGGTGTATCATTTGTTGCAATAATTTTCAATGGGATTTCACCAAACAAGGAGTCTGGTAATCCGATACAAAAACATATACATTTCAACTACAAATGTCTTTCCTTGCCCTGTGTGATTCAATAAATGCAATAAATTTTGAGCCGTGCTTTCAAACAGATAGTTCTCGCCCTGTCCGTTTTCATGTTGTAATTTTACCAATAATAACAATTACAGATTGCTTTCTGTGAGGTATTACATCACTGTTCAAGAAATTCACTTCTTTATGTCACATCTAAAGACGTGGGTGGGCGTAGTACTCTAATTCGCAAAATTATTATATTTTGTAGTCCCACACACGCTGCTGATAACCACTCAATACGTGCTTCTGTGCAAAGTCTTTTTTGAAAGCAACTCGCATTGAATCAGTTACAATTTCGTGTGGTTAACCATCGCTCCCAAGACTCAAATCACGGGAAACGAAGCGTAAAAATGGTGCTAGAGCCCTTAATTTCTTCTTGCCTTCTCAGTTTCCCCTTTTGAGCCTCATTGATTTCTAATTGAACCGAGAAAACAGGAAAGGAACAGGCTTGTCCCTTTTTACCTATTTACTCCCAATCAACCATGTAGACTACAAAAAGCATCACCAGAAACAAAGAAATACTCTCTTGTTTTCGCTCTTTCAGCCTCATCATTATTATTTCTTCAACCATTTTGTCCTCGTCTTTTTCCATGTTCGGACAAGTCATAAAAATGTAGAACACGAAAAGCGAGAGTCAAAACTCACTCAGAACAAGAATCACTCACGAGGCAGTTTTCTCTCTCTTGTAATCACGATCACTCATGCAATCCAAATCCTTTTCTACAAGCAAATCGGCTGGGCCTGCTGTTGGCCACAACCGAATTGTTCCTAGTCCGTCCCTCCACACAAAACCAAAACCACACAGCCTGTTCCACTGAATTGGAGAAAAAGTTGACAATATTTTTTTCGCAACAGATCATTACCTCTTGAAGACATATTTTAAGTGGCGAGAGTGCACAAATGTATACCTCTCCCACTGTGTGTAGTAATCTACTCTCGTAATCTGATTCCGAAGCAATAAACGTATAAAAAGGAAAAGCCATAATACCACAACGTGTGCATGCATTGAGGATACTGTGATATTTTTCAAGTCAAACAAAACTCTGTCATAAAAATGGGAGCTTGTAAACGCTTTTGTAAACTCAATTGAGCATATCCGCAAACAGCTAGTAATGAAGTTGTCTCAGCTCAGTTTGCAGAGTGTGTGCGTGCCCACAAAACATCCACACACTAAAAAAACTCTACAACAAACACAAATCTATAAAAGTGTCTCCTTTTCTGACATAAGAATGTTCAGGGCCATAAGACAAAGGAGAGAGTAATTAAGGAAACCTTTGTGCAGTGGGATGTCTGCTACACGAGAGTGCTGTTTTTGGGAATGACGTTTTTTCTCTCGCTTTTATGAGTTTCCATTTCCCAGCCTCAGGTTTTATGCGTTTAGAAAAGGCGTTAAGTAGACTTAAAACATGGTTACCCCGAAAAGGGACCTTTGTGGGACGTGGAAGCTTAAATTGAGAGAATTTACACTTGGTGCTTTTTTAAAAGGCTCAATTAACCACCAGAGCATCACACAACTGGAGCTCTACAATAAGCAGTCTTTGGAAACACTGGGATTTTTCCCATCATTTCAGAAGCTGATCTGTGCTTGTCAACCATTGTGTACGAATTGTAAATGTATATATTCGCTTTTTACGGCTGGGAATGTGTGACAAGAAATCACTTTTTGGTTGTAAATCACGTTTTTAAATAGGTTTAAATGCTTTTTTACAAGTGAAATATTTTTATGTATATTTCGTGGGGCTGTGAGTAATGTCAGCTTGAGAATCTAAGCTTGTGTGTGTGTGTGTATGATTGAGTAATTCATAATCACTCCGGGATGAAGTACACAACAAGACACTCTAATTTGTTTCGTGGAAGAAACAGAGGGTGGGTGTGCATTATGCACCCTTCCTAATTTATATCTTTTTTCAACAACTTTTAAAATTAAAAAAAAAGGAATTTGAAGGGGTCGGACACACATCGCCCAAGCTAGTGATGCTAAATGGGGAAGGATTTTTACACATTATCTCCGGCTTCAGGTCAAAAGGTTATCTTAACGAGTCGAGGCTAACCATGGGTTTCCAAAACAGGAGAGAAGTCAGGTTTACTCCTGCCGTCTTTCTTTGCCTTAGAGAAACAGATTGTGGAAAGAATAAACGCAGTCTCATCATTCAACCATAAATACACCAATTGAGAAAAAACTCAAAACCAACTTTATGAAGACTACACGACTGTGCAGTGATTCATAGTATATGCTTTGGTAATAATGCTATTTCGACATTGATATGTAATTAAACTTGCTGGTGGGTTGCTGGAGAAGTGTATATATACTTCCCCGTTCTTTCGTTTCCAGAAAATGGTAACAATACTGGCACAAGGAATTTTTTAACGAAAGGAGAAAAATCTGTCGAAAGCCACATAGTATGCAATACACACCACTGCTGTTGCACACATATGCCAGTTGAAGAACCACTTCATTACTGGAAAGTTTAATAGGCTTTAAGTAAGGTCTTTTAGGAAGGCATGATGAGGTGGAAGATCTAGATCAATATCTATGAAATGGGATATACACACAGTTTTCTTGACTTTAGAGAGCCCACTTGCCTCCTCCGTCGAGATGTTTGCGTTATTATACGCATCGTTATTGTGTTCAGGTGTGTGGTAATTATAAAAGCGAGCAGCGGTGCAGAAGGGCCTATATGATTTTTCTCACTGTCTACCTTTCTGTGCGTACCCTTTTTCATCGGAGTGACGCACTTGCCCCATTTCGTTTCAGAAGATTGCTGATGTTTACTCAGGCGATACTTGTTCCCTTATATATTCGTGGTGATGATGAGAGAATAAGAGAGAAAGGTTATCTACGAGAGAAATCTTTTCTTCAAAAAAGGTCCATATATTTTGTATGGGCACACGGTGGTGTGGGTATACACATTTATCGTGTTTGTCAGTAACAATGAGCATCGTGTAGGTATGTGTGTACCTTCTTAAGAAAACAAATGTAGAACCCATGAAGCTAGAGAGAGAGGCGAAAAAAGAGGCATCGTGTCACAAGGATTATTACTGTTTTCTTTGGAGTTTACGAAAAGCAAACATGAGTCGACACACAAATATACAAGGAGATAATGACCGAGTTGCTTTTCCCTTTTGGCCCTCTCTCTAATCTCGACTACATAAGAACACAATGTTCGTTTGCGTGTTGTGTCGATCCAGATAATAAATGAGCACTATTATTGCTCAGAAGGATATATTGACTGCCAATTGGATTACATTCTTTTGAGATCAGGCCAAAAATGTGGGGTGTCATTCTGAGGAATGTCGAAAGAGAGGTGATGCGATGTGGTGCGGGGAGATGCGATAAGGAGACCGTTTGAGGAAAACACCTCTTGCCTCCCTTTGTTGCGTAATAGTTTTGGTGATTTCATGCGGTCCAGTTTAAATTCCTGGAGAATACTGAGAATTCAGGGAGGCCGGCTGGAGAATAAATGGAATAATGCTCACACATTCTTTTACTGCAAATTCCTTTACTCAACTTTCACATCATCGAGAAAGAATTTTATTCAGGATGGAATCAAAGTGCGTAATCTATGACGTAGGCTTTGTTCATTCCCGAGTCTATCCAGTCTGTGTAGTTCGAAACGTCTGTAAAAATTCCGGGGAATCCATCTCTTCCACAGCCGTGGCCCATGGAAGCGATTCCGCAAAGGGACTCGTGGTACTTCTCATCCTTGACGTACTGGCACACTAGCGGACCTCCTGTGTCAAACTGGATCAAAATCATAGTGGACCAAGTTAATTAAAAATAATACAAGTCTTTGTCATGTTCACTTGTTGATATTAATCTTTATTACGGAGCATGGACCGAAGCCCTTTGTTCCAGCACAGGTCATATTCAAACTATGGAACACGTCGGTACCGTAAGCCACCGTACAATCCTGGTCCGGTTGTAGGGGTAACGTTGTGTTATATAGTTCTTTGGGCAGAGGTCCATCTTCCTGGAGAAGTCCCCAACCAAGCATCGAAGCATTTACCAGTGCTAATGCATTCGCAAATTAACGGAAAAGAACATTGAGAAACGTTGCACAGATATGAATGCGAAAGCACACTATGCAAGACATATCATTGCATTACAAGTTTTTTCAGTGTTTTCATTATTACATGTACGTTACTTACGATAATCTGACTCATTAATGGGCGTCCTTAAAATATTCAAAACTGGAAACTCAGTGCAATTAGGTACATCTCCGGGAAGGCCCAAGCTGTTGTTTAAGGTGAAGGTTACAGGAATCAAGGCAATATCGTATCCGTGCTTGCCCCTAAAAGTTTTACTACCACTGTTAAGGTCGACGACAGTTGAAACTCGTGCTGATAAAAGGAGACGCCTACATTCTTCAAAAGTAGCACTTACAAAGTGTGGTTAAAATGTTGATGCGCTGCTAAATTCTCTGGTAAATCTAGGCGAACCGTGTTGTTTTCGTTTGCTGTTTTAAGATTGAAGTTACTAAATGTATAAATGCAGAAAGTAGCAATTAAAAAATGATAATACGTCAAAGTGTTTGCCACACTGAGCAGTGTGCAGCTTAGAGAAATGAATGAAGTACCCTAGAGTGGCAATTACTCCAGAGACGTCTTGAACGCATGAAGCTGCAGTCAAAATCCATCCTGTACAATCCTTCTCTTTTCCCGGGACTGGTTCTACGGGCTCAGAACTGATGAGTGTCGCGCCGCAGAAAATCGAGTCGTTTTTTGCCACTTGAAAGCTGACGATCCATGGAGCCGCTTCTGGAGTTGCTTTCGTGTAATTTCCAATCACATCCGTCTCTGCTTAAATCAAATTATGAAACTAGAATATTCACAAATTAATTCACAATACTTCTAAAGCGAAATAATTTGCTGGCTCATAGTACCCCTCTCGGCTTCTGCAACCGCAACAATTAACGAAAGGCCTAAAAATATTTTCCACATAATGAAATCGTTGTAGATGTCAACTCGATTGACTTTGTTTGCAATCTCTTCAAGTACTGCAACCGATGAATAAATGGACGCTGACCGAGGATGCGTAACCCCAATATAAATCCTCATTTGGCTAAAGTCAGCAAGACTCATCTCCGCAGATTCCTGATAAGCCGTGGGAACCACAACATCTGACGCTGTGTGTATTTGCTTGGCTCCCAAAATGTAAACCCGGGTTAGGCAAGCCAAATTCATTAGATAGCAGTCAACCTCGTGGTTGTCACATATTATGTTTGCGATTTTATTTGCTGAAGTAAATATCATGGCACAGGTGTACTTTGTGACTTTTTCTCATCATTCCTTGCACATACTCGCACTGTCGATGTCACTACGTAAATTTTTTGTACAAGGACTGGGACATCAAAGTCAAGTATAAAATCATGATACTGTAGATTAATATTCCCTATGAGTTTTTAAAGACCTGTATTTACTGTTGATTCTTCCGTGTCAATATCTATTAACGATTTTCCAACCTCTCGTCTCTTCCAAAATCATTGTTCAGGCTCAGTGAAACGTTGCATCATGAAATCACAGCAGGACGCCTTAATACACTTTCCAATTACTGGACGCTGATCTGTTTTGATATTCGTCATTCATTCTCTCCCAGCTCTTCCTTATCATAAAAAATTGGACAATCTAGGCTGGAACGAGCCTATTTTTATTGCATTTTCAGAGCCAATCCCACCAAGCACTATAGTCAACTTCTTTTTCCACCTGTCAAGAAAACACAATTTAATTTGGACGCATTATTGTATAATAGAAAACGACTGTACTACAGCCAATGTATAGTTTATGCTTGGATGCATGCTCATGCTCTTATCGCTACGAGTTTATTACAATGTAATCAGTGACAGAGCGACGGTAGCAGGGTCGCGGTGCCACTTCACTTGTGCTCACCTTACCACCACACGAGTACGCATTAGTTAAGGAATAATGGTGAGCACCATAAAATCAAGGGAAAGATGAGAGAGAAGAGAGATAACTCGGTCAAAATCTTTTATTGTCTTCTGCCCACAATCTTGTGATACATGTAAGGCTGCACTGAGCAATAAAGATTACGGGTGAAGATTACAGGAGAAATTCTTCGATGACTTGTTTTATTACTTTCAAGCCAAAATCCTTACTAACCATATAAATCCGTCGGACTGGAGAGATGCCTATCCAGCATTTTCCTGAGGACTATTTTGAGAAATGAGTGAGTTACAGAGTGCGTGTACATTGTTCTTTACGAGCAGAAATAGAAATAGGCACGAGGTTAATCAATACAAAATACATAAATAAAAAGATATTACTAAAAGTCTCCTCTGGTAAAAATCAGTGGACACAAAGAAAGTAACGTCATGCTGAGATTTTTGCTACTGAACGTACCCTCAATTATAGAACCGTCTATTGTTCTGAAAGGAAAAAATGTAAATTGATGAAAATAACATATCACATTTTACATTAAGGCTTCTAAAACTCGACGAGTGCCTTAGCGTGGGAGAAGAAGGCTACGAACATAGAGTACATGCCTATGTACGTAACAATTGGTTTTTGAGTTTGAATAAAACAGGATTTTGAGGTTCACCAATCTTTTGCTCGTGCTGTCATCTTACGAACTCGTTTTGGTTTGGTGGCTCAAGAACGCTTTTTCTAAATGGGAATAGTCACCGACAATTACTGAGAGTGTCGATTGTACAATGTGCAGCAGCCCACAACTTAAAATGTGTTTTGAAAATAATTTCCTACAAAATGAATCAAAGTTTTTCAGGTTCCGAATTAGACGTCTTTAAGGAACTAGTGCCGCCGTAATGTACCGCTTGCCAAAGAAATTAACCAGAGATTGCAATTGCCATTTTAATGTACTACATACTACATGCAACCACGCCGCTTTTTATGTGTGCGATGGGAATGAAAATGGTCTGGTTTGAGCAGCTGAATTCGGCTGAAAAGAAAACTTATCATAACCCTGTGTAATTTATGCTTATGTTTCTGGCGGCAGCCGTAAGTCAGAGTGCGGCGGGGGCTTGTAATCAAACAGAGCAATTAAGCTATCATCATCACCCTGGTTTAAAGGGCAACTGTGCTGTAATGATAACCCCATGCCTTCTCATAAAAATATGTTCTGAGCAGAGAGTACAAAAATTAGGGGAAAGTGCGATAAGAAGACGGAAAG
Source organism: Alloscopus bannaensis (assembly GCA_027743745.1). Taxonomy (NCBI): domain Eukaryota; kingdom Metazoa; phylum Arthropoda; class Collembola; order Entomobryomorpha; family Entomobryidae; genus Alloscopus; species Alloscopus bannaensis. The sequence continues at coordinate 14,094 of JAHZMW010004609.1, forward strand.
GGCAACGTAATAATTTTCTTGAAAAGTTTCTCTCCTTTGGGCTTCAGGAGTATGTTATGGGAGGCCATCTGGAACTCGTTGGCTAGCAGGCGACCATTAATGTTCTTCTTTTGAACGTGGGAGCGACAGCAATGATTACTACGAATATGCTGTCTTCTGCTTTCTGGGAGACTAATAAAATGCATAATCGTTCCAGTTAACGCTGATTTGTGTAAAGGGACTTTAAATGGGCACAAAAAACATTGACGAGAGTTTTTACCGAGTTTTCCTTTCCAATAGAATTGTGAAATTTAGTGCCAGTCGGCTCATTCGGTTCTGCACAATTTCCTTAAAACCACAAAACGTGTCCAACTGGACACAAACCCAATTAATACGCGTCTTTATTTCTTTGCGTTAAGAAAATCTCAGATTAACACTTGCGTCCTGCTCTCTCCTTCCACGAAAGCTGCTTTGTCTGTGTTTAAGCTCGACATTACTTTACCAACGGAGGTGTAGTGTATATGGGGATTGAAAATGTTCAAATTCATGCTTTGAGTGCACGTTTTAGTGGTAATCTGATCTGACAGAGCTTATCCCTTGCCTCTGTTTTTGGAGAGAGAGAGGTTACATAAATTCGCCTTGTATTATGTCATGCTCTTCAGGAATTTTGTGACAGGACCCTTTCCTTGCTCGTTTTCGTTGTACACAAGAAGTAGTTTGCTGCTGGTATGGATGACACACACCAAAGTGTAACTTACTTTCATGGCCCATTAAAAGGGATACTTCGTTATGTCAATCCGTATCATATTTTTCCTTTTTGTCTTATGACTGTCGTGGTGAGACGTGACGTGACCCTTTGGATTTTTTCCGTTGTGTGTGGTACTCGTTCCATGCTCCAATTTATGTGCCCTGATATAAATTACTCAAATCTCAAGAAAAAATGTGTACAGTTTAAGGGGAGAAATGTACCGATATGAGGTGCTAAATATAGAGCTCCTTCTACAAAGTCACCGATTTGAAAAGCGTAATTAATTTTTTTACTCTACTTCGACCCTTTTCTACCTCCGTGTGTATAAAAGAAGGGCAAGATTATAATTAATTCTGATTTAATTCCTTCCACGAAGAAAACTTGACTGCAGAGGAAATAAAATCGACTATTAGCCGCCACATACGATAATCATAAAAACATGTCATTTTTCAGTGAAACTATCATTTTTAATGCAACAAGCCGGACGGCAAAAACCCGAACATGAACATGGAACTACGTTGAGGTACAAAACAATGACTTGAAAAAATTTAGGTAAGAAGCAGGACAAGAAAAAAAGCCATGTCATCTTTATCTATTTATTTCTTGTTTTCTCAAACATAAACCAATTCTGCATGCGATGGAGATTCCATATTTTGGAAGATGGCTTCAAACGAGAGATATTGTCTGGTGTCGGAGAGGGGTCTCTAAATAAATGAGCACGTCCACACCAAAGTCAAAACCCTCTTCATCATAATCACATATCGGGTGACATGCAGAGCTGACAAATCCGAGTCGAACCAACACCACAACATTAAGTTTCTCAGCCTTCATCATCATCACTATCACCGAGTGATGTGCCGGCGGTCACCAATCCCAGCTTCTGTGCCATTCATATTCAATGCGTTTTTGGCGTCATCGATCAAGGTCTCTCGCCTTCATACCTTCAATAGGCTCCCATCCACAACGGCCGCATCCTTGAGAAAGAGTTAATTTTCCGCGAAAAAAATAAGGTGAAGCAAACATAATTAATCTTTTACTGCTTTTTGGAGACTGCTAGAAAAGTGGATTTTATACCAAAATTACAACCAAGGAGCGTAAGGAGAAGGAAGGAATTCGTTAGAATATTAGTGAGTCCTTGGTCACAAAAGACATAATCGAATTGGATATGGTGACATGAGCTTATAGCAGGTGGTAAAAATCAGCCACTATAGCAAATCCACATAAGGCATATCTAATGACGTGGTTATGAGGTCATATTTGTGCCAAAATAATAAACTGTGAGAGAACTACAAAAATATACATATTTCGTAGATTCTATACCTGCTATATAATATGTTAATAAGAAATGGAGGAAAAATGAGGTGAGCTCAAGCTCAAAACATGCAAAGCGTGGCATGGCTCATCAGTCAGTGCACATAATCTTATAAACTTATGCATGTTTGAATGTCCACTTCGTAATTGTGCTGCGGAAAAACGTTGAGCTGCGACATGTTGGCACCACATCCTCATATATTAAATCCTCCCAAATTCGGCAACGTTTTTTCAACGAGCGTACTATCCAGTCACACCGTAAATACTTAATTGGCAATATACAATCCATTATAATAAATTAATGAGCGAGTTTTCAGAGCCTGTAGTGTGGTTGTATGGCGTTAGGAAGGGTAATGGCATATACCTTGAACGTATATCGCATATCGTATATGCATGGCTCACAGTGTAATGATTTAAGTGTCAGAAACGAAACAAAGGTGCGCAGCTTAAGATTGCAACTTTTTGTTTCCTTTTTCTGTATACCTCTTCTGCATACCCCATTAAATTATAGCTGATTAGCATTGAGAACACCCCCTTAATTAAGCAAACATTTCAATTATAGCGGTATGTAACCTATCGGGTGCATATTATGCATGTGAGTATAGTTGGAGATATTTAGAACTCCCATTTTCACTCGGTTTTGTAATCCTCTCCCAGGTCTGGTGTGCAGCGATAAGATGTGTATAATTTAGCAGTAATGTGGATAATCAAGTGAGATTGGGAAGGAGAGTTAAAGGAGAGGAGACAGAGGGAAAGAAAATGATGATGATTTTTTAAGCGAGAGACTTTTAAAATTCATTACTCCTCCAAAAGAACGCAGAAAGTTGTAGTAGTATGCGAGGTAATAAATATTCTTTTTAACTACTCGTAATAAAATACGCGTACACTCTTTTCTCATCCACCAGCAAAGGACGTTTACACACACACATACACAATCACTTTTATTTCTTCATCATTTCCACTAACTCGAGCGTAATTTAAAGTCATATTGTATTATTAAGCTACACATTAACTGCATTTTACAGAGCATTTGAACATGAGCTCGTAGTCAAGCTTCGGTTAGCTAAAGAGAAAAAAAGAAAGAGAGTGGAGAAACAAGACAAAAGGACCAAAAGAATTTTTTACGAGCCAAGGCAAAAGTGGTCTTTGTTCACATAAACAACGGCAGAAGTCCATAAATCGCCACCGGAGCTGTGCTTACAACTCTTTCCGCTTTCTTCTCCAACAAAACTCTCGGCAAATACGCGGAGTGCAAGCACATTATTATATCTTTATAAAAACACACATTATTTTTGTGTACAGTTTTAAAACTGGAAAACTATTGTTTTTTTCTGTATTCACATAGTATTTAACAATGAGAGTCTGTCGTAGGGAAAGGTGTGTAATGTATTTATGGATGTATATGTATTCTGGTGGCGTTTTTGTGGTTGAATTCTCTCTGACTGCCGCGTCGTCGTCGGTGGACACTAGAAAGAAAATTTATGCCTTTTTTACATTTTTGTTGGAAGAAACCAGACTTTTTTCTCTCCTCATTATATTACATTACCATTATATCATGATGATGATGACGATGATAATGCTCGTTTGTTCTCTCTCTCTTCTTGAAATCCAGGAAGCGTCCGTTAAACGCATGATAATAAGCAGAAAGACGTTACTCCGTGTTGTTGATAGTTTTTTAAAGAGAGAAAGAGAAGCACGAAGGAACAGTGGCCAAATAAGCAACGACGATAGAAAAGGAAGAGAGAGTTCACCGAATGATGGCAGATTTAAAAGCAGCTGCGAAAGATAAAAGACTACAATGTACACATGTACATGAAAGCAATATGATTACTCCGAGATGATTCCTGGTTTTCTTTTCTGGTGAGTAAGTGTCTGTGTGTGTGAGGTGCAAAGAAGAAATGCTCAGTTTTTGTTTTGTATGAAAAAGAAGTAAAAACTTGTTAAAATGTTGTGTGTGCCGTGCCGAGGGAAAATGGAGAAATATGAATCTGTGCAAGATCATCTTCATTTTAATGTAATGCATGTCGACTTTCCGTCGCTTTTTGTCTGTGAAGCTGATACCCTCTGTTGATGTTGATGATGATGCGCGTGAGTGTTTGAGCATCGTGTAATGTATGAACAGAGAGGGTTAAATGTATAATATGATGAAAGTAGAGAGAGAGAGTGAGAGGATCTCTTTATTTGCCGACTTCCCACCGAGCATTTTGTTGGGACCATTTTTACCACCCGCTTGCTCTTGTTAGTAGCCGTAATAACATGATAATCACAGTCTGTTTGCATGCACATCCCTCCACGCCAAATGGGGACACGCTCAAATTGTAAATGGAGAAACGTGCACTTGCAACGTACAAAAGTGCAATTGGTAAGCGTTACTTCATAAACGGTGATGTGATGATGATGTATACACAAAGTCCTACCAATATCGCAGCACAGAATAAAATACTTAATTTACTCGTATCGCCTCATATTTCGGCGCTACTTCTCATCCGATTTTTTTATTTCCACTTTGCTGACATTGTGCTCTTAGGTCTGATCTCATTCATTCCGTGGTTGCACTCTGTGTAAAGGTACACGAGACCCGATTGGAAAAGGGAAGGTAGAATTTTTTAAAAGAAAAATTACTCCTGTCACTCAAGGCTCGTTCTTGTTTTTCATTTCACATGTGCCTTCAAACACACAGGAAATGGGATGAGAGAGCCGTGCTTCTGCTCTGGTTTGAGCTAGAAAGAGATGAGGTGGGTGGTGTGACGGAATGCCTAATAAACAAAGTTAATAAGCTAATTTCACGTGAGACACTACCTCACACCTTGAAAAAATAACGTTTCAGCTCAGTTCTGAAAGGAATGTGAAGTGTAATGCAATATGAAGTGTGTGAGAGAGAGGAAGAAAGTTGAAATTGAAGCCGTTGGTGTTTGTGCTGCGCTCACACAGAGACTTATTACGAGTGGACTGCCTCTGTCTTGTCAGTCATTCATTCAGTGAATTGCATTCAAAGTCGACAAGACAAAAAGCCTATTAGATTTCAAATAAAAACCGTTTTTTTCTCTCGAGCACACACAGCCACACATCATACACACCATTTTATAATATCTCAACTTTTGGAAGTAATTTTAACACTTTTCTAATTTCCATCAGTTATTTTTTGTTCATTTAGAACCGTTTCCCCCTTTTGTGACTACAATGTCAGTCAGTCAGTCGTTCAAAATTTTTTTAAGTGAAAAAATGTACACGCCAAAAGCGCACGAAAATGTATATTTTATTCAAAAAAAAATCTTAAAAAAACGAACATCGATTGCGTGCTGCACACTCAAATAACACATGTGTATATGTGCATGTATATATTTTTTAACATGATTTTTACCTCGTTCTCAGACAAACATGCAAGAGAGAGAAGGGATATAAAAGACAATTGTGTGTTTGTTATGTGCATGTTATGTTGAGTACATCATGTAGGCATTTGCTTGCTAACAAGCCAAAACTTACAACTTCATGTTCCCTTTCTCTCCTCATTATATATGCTCGCTTTACACACGGCAAGATAACAATGGCTCAAGACACACATTCAGCATGTCTTTTTATTTGAGACATTGGGAAAAACTCTGATTTTTTAACCAAAGGGAAAAAGGCATGCTTGTAATCTGATTCGGCCCGTCTGTTCCACTCATCCTCACTCACAAACACGTAACATCGTGGCCAAGAAGAGAGCACACCTTTAGCTCATGTTCTTCTAGGGCTCCTTCACTTGAGCAATCTTATTCTCTTGTCCAACTTGTAGCAATGATGTGGCAGATATATGCTCAAGTTTAAGCACGCATGTCTCACATTTGAGAAGGGACACACACCACAGAAAAAACATTTACTTTTAGATATGAAACCTTTTTTCTCTTCTCTCTTACCTTCCTCAATAATGGTTCCTCTTGAGCCTTTCTCTGCACATGAGACGTGGATGAGACATGACGTGAGATGGGCTGTGATCACTCTGTCAATCCGTCCACTTTACAGATTTGTCACCGTCATCTTCATTTACAGGAGAAATATTTCATAAACCTGTGGGTTTTTTGGTGAAACTCCTTCTTCAGGAGTAGTCAATGTACATTGTAGTTTATAGTCAAAGTGTTGTTTCCTTTCTTGTTTTTTTGTTAGATTTTTTACTATTTTTAGAGAATTTTTTTTTAAATTAAGAATACCCTAACGGTTTGCTACGACAGTGAAAACGAAGCACAACGATGAAAGGATAACATGAACTTTTCTCTTGACATTCTATTGCTTGATGCTTACTTACACTTATCAGCGAAGAGAGACTATTTATCTTATTTAGATAAAATGTTTGGACGTGCATTATCATTTCCTGTAAATTAAAACACGGTGCTTTGTACGTACATGTCTAGAAGCACTGGAAACTTGGGTGGAAAAACAAGTGAACTTCCTTGATCGGCATTTCCGTACTTTGAAGAGACAGATACAGAATATTCCGCTGTGTGCAGAGAACGTCAAGTTAGGAGTACAAGAGCAGGGAGAAAGGAAACTGAAAAAATAGGAGGAACGTGGTAGGATTTTGGTAGAACGTATCACTAATAGAACGAAAAGCACCTTTTCACTCAGGTGGGTGTTTTTTTGTTTGGTTTCAAATTTCCGTACGCGCAGATTCGAATCGAGTAGGTGCAGCTAATTTATTCATTCTGTTAAAACAGCTTTCAGAAAAAAGAGTTGATGTGGATCAGTGGGGATTTTTAGAAGTTTGAGATCAATTTACAATATTATGAACTTTCCGAGTTTCCTCTTTCCCAACATAACGGTTTCAGCCGCGCAAGTGTTTTTCTAGTGACTTGACTTACCTACCGTTTCCTTCGGAAAAGTAAGGCAAGGTTATGGTTTAGCATAGAGAAAGAGAGACAAGCCAAAGGTTCTCTCAAACTGAAAAACTATTTTAATTTAAATATATGTTTGATTTTATTGTGATACACGATGTGACGTGTTGTGGGCGTGAACTTCTAAAGAAATTATGTATTTCCAAAGTGCATACCTTTAGCCGGTATATAAAAATGTTAACGGGGTGCACATCTCATCGGCAGACACGCGTAGTTATAACACATTTTTGCCTGTCTTTCTGAAAAGAAAAACACGACAGATCACGAGCTAATCCGCATCATCATCTTTATTGTGAATTTTTATTTGAAGCAAGTTGTTTGTGAAGGAAGCATGTTACAGGTTGACGTAAGTTGAGTGTGTAAGGGAAAAGCGTGAACAGATGTCTTTACATGTATTGACTTTTTGGCTGCATCTGTCCAAAACGCGTAATGATATGCACACAAAAATTGTTTACCTTGTGCATGTTCATTTAGTTGTTTTCTCTGTGTGGAGCGCATGTAATGAAAAGAGTTGTGTGTATTGTAATTGCATTTTTAAAAAATCTTGTTTTTTTCTCTCTCTTTCTTGGCTTGATCCTCTTCTCTAGTCATGCACACAATAATATGTATTTTGTGTGTGTGTTCTGTATATAGTTGCGCTCATCATAATTATGAGGAGCGAAGGAAGAGATGAGAGATGATGATGGAATCAATTATTAAAGATGACTTCAAGGTGTGTGGCATGACTCCCCACACATAAAATCCAATCAGCTCTCACGAACGAGAGGAAACTAATATCGTGACTCCCGATCGCTCAATCACATTCCGTAAGATGTTACACACAGTTATAATAATTCCTTTAGAAATGTTGAGAAAAAAAGCAATTATTGTTATTATGAATATGCCTGTGAGCATATATGTACATAGGTACAGATGGAGTGTATTTGGAGAGTTGAATATGTATGGGAATAATGGATAACAAGGTCTCACCAAACCATTTCGTATCTTCTTCTAAATCAATTTTTTCCATGAATCCTAGTCTGATTACGCCCTATGAACATATAGAGTGAAGGCATGTGTTGAAAAGTGGAAAACCGTAAAATTCTCTACAGAAAGAAAAACAAAATATATTGAATAGGTAATGGCGAAGTTGAAAAGTTCAATTTTGATCCAATTAGGCACATCAATGATCCAAATGGAATCTCAGCTTATGTGTGCTAGACACCTGGTCTGGCCAAGTGAGAGACTCTGGAGCGAGCCAACAAAAAGAGGACTCTGAACATGGAAAAGAAAAATCTTCACAGAGGGAATGATGATGACGAATAAAAGATGACCGTGAAGTTTGGTATTTGTGCCCTACCCTTGACGAGGTGACCTACCGAAAAATCGCATTGTTGGATACAGTGGAGGAGCTCATGCAAAGTCACCTTTTGAAGACAATGGCATAGTGTAGAGGCTTACGTAGCTCGTTCATTGTCAGTAGATACGACCCGGTGTCTTTTTCCAGACAAATGGTTCTAAATGGGCAAAGGGAGTTATTCTCAACAAGCCCCTCTGAGGATCCTGGAAAAGGCGAAAAGCTCACAATGTTTTTCCAAGGAAAGTCAAGTGGGATCATATATTCTATCAAGTTTATCAAAACATACTTCATCCCCGTCGTTGGCATATTATTCTCAGCTCAAACGTCTTTCATTATGACGACTGACGAGAGTCTATTGGTTTTCAATTTGTTAAAGAGTCTTCATAATATAGCTTTATGAAAGAAAAAGGTGAGTACATTCATATCTCGGTATTTGTAGCAACAATACGCAACCTATATTCAACGTATATCCAACGTGATTATTATTTTTGGTTGAGGAGATAACAGAGAGGCATTTGAAGTGCTCTCTGTGAATTGTGCTGCGACAAACGACTCTTATTATCATATTATAAGCTCGCTAATGCCTCAATGAACTTGGGGACAAAGGATTGCAACTATCATCCATTTAGAAAAATCTTGCGCGAGAAGGTATATACGCTTATGATTATTCAAGCTCATTTTCTGTGTAGGGTATACCAGCACCGTCAAGTTCTGAATGTAAAAGTCACAAAGGCGGAAACAACTCCGAGGAAAATGTTCTTTTCATGCCTAACACAGGATTAAATAACCCTGCTGATTGTGATGTTTTCTTTCCTTGAGTATATTATTGTTATTGTTGCCATTGTAGTGATTTACTATGTATGCGTGCAGAAATGAGTCAAGAGTCTCCATGAAAGGTCAATTGTTCACCATTCTTGTCGCATTTGCTGAGATGAAAAGACAATTTTTTACCCTGATGATTTTGAGTGCAGATGGAATATTTTGGGGAGGGTCTTTAACTTAAGGTATGGATGAGTACTCCTATAAAGTCTTTTCTTATTCTAAAGTCTTTTTTGAAAATAAACTTGTTAAAAATGGAGCAGATTTTCCGTACCTGTAAATGGCTGTAAATGTGAACCTCTGCACAGAGCATGGCTACAGATCAGCAAGTTTAAAAAAAATTAAAACTAAATGATGTTTTCAACCGATCGATCCTTACGTCTGAGTTTCAAGTCTGCGTAATTGATCAAGAGAAGAGTTAAGGCTAAAAGGAAATTGGAAACCTGCAGAACAAAAAGAGCCTATTTCATTTATGTTAATTTCAAAGTCTTTTCTTTTGGAACGTGTGTAACATAATCTCACCGTGTACCCTTAATTCTCACTCATTAAATTTCCTTCCTCATCGCCATCGAAATCACATCCAGTTTAATCATTTTGGACACTATCTAGCGAAATTGTACCCTGAGCAGAGTGAAACAACCTTGATTTTCGACAGTTTGATAAGCGCAGGTAGAAAAACGAGACACTAAAAGCGTAACTTAAGACGTTTGATTTGAGGAGAGTGCCATGAATCCTTAAACTTCCACCTCGAGATCTATCACAGCTCCGCATTCAATGAGCCTTTTTGTGTGGAAATTAAGTGTGTGTGTAATTCTAGCTGAATTAGGAGAAAGGAGGAACAGTGATCGCCAGTACGATCATTTTTCAATGCTATTAAAATTATAGCAAGAAAAGAGTTTTAAGAGAAGAAATGTCAAAGCCTATGCTCTTTTGTTAGGACAGAAAAGTTTGAGTTTGAGACTGCTATTTATAACGTTCATTATATTCATTTGTGGTGAAGATCTATGAGATTACAACGGAGAGAATCTCGGACTGTGGTTAACTTATGCCATCATTACGACCACGTTAAGGAATAATATGATACCTGCAAGCTCATCATCTCTGGAAAAGATGCTGGTGCGAGATAGAGTCCATTTCCTACCACCCTCTCCCTCTTCACGGGTCCCTTATCATTGCACAAAGAATACGAGTGTCTCTTGCTAATGTCTCTGTCCTCAGATGAAACCAGTGAAATTTGAACTGACCTCTCAAGCCCCGAGATAGGGGAAATAATGCCATAGATGAATTTAATGACTTGCCCTATTATTCTCTAATTTATGGAGGAACCGAAGAAAATATTATACACACACCAAGTATATGAGTAGGTGCGCTTCTTAGCGCAATTTATTCTTGCTCACTCACATTCTTCAGTTTAAGCAGGGGTAACCAATTTTAGGTTATGAGACAAATGAGGATTCCTATCCCTCCAGGTTCGCTGTCTGAACTTGGAGGACTTGAGTGTGACGAAAAGATGAAGATTCTTCCTTGTCTTAGATCTTTGTTACCAGAGACATTTTTATGGAGGTTCCCTGCTGATTAATGGGGAATGAGTTACAGATTAGAAGTGTAATACGTGGATAAGTTAAAATGGAGACCTCTTTGTCATAATTCAGCAATTGCTCATCCAAACCTGCCATTTTTTGTTACAGGGCGAGTACCCATAATACACAGATTGTGCTACTTTTTCGAAGTTTATGTCCTTTGGAATTGAGATGCTTTGAGTTGTCGTTGATCAAAAGTTGGAAAATTACAACAAATCTGAGCCACCCGACACACAAAGTAAGGCTACTCATTATTCAGCACAGAATATATGCTTGCTTGCTTAGAAATTTTTTAACTAATTGAGCTTTCCTCATTCTAGCACGACATCAAAATACGCGCAGCAGTCCGTACTCACCTAGAGGTCATCATATGAAAAATACTTCCTTGAAGGAATGCATCACTGCCAAAGCTGGTACAGTGCTACATGTCAATTATCATTAGCTCACCTGTCAGCCGTCCTCGGTGAACACCGATGGACCGCCCATTATCATATATATCGTCACACAAACAAATCCAATAGACTCCAACATCGTTGTACATATATCCGTTGTGTTCATGAAAGCCATTACCGTTTCTCATTTCCCCATTTTTGCATATTATTCCACCTTCGTGTCCATCAAAGCCTGCGAACAAATGTTAAAGAGAAAAGGAATGCGTGGTTTATAGTAAAACACAATGTTTTACATAAAACTTAAAGTGTATCTGCTGTGAGTCGTATTGTTACTCTCACAAACGCTTGCCGTTTAGGTGGTCATTTGTATTGTTACCAAAGAATGACAATGCAGAGAGCTCACTCTCAAATGAGCACCGCTCCACCGACACTGCTGCTAAACGCAAGCATGCATACCTAATGTGATGCAAGACACATTCCTGATCGCCGCATTCTAATAAACAGAGAGTGTGCACAACTATCATTATCAAATGTTTGACGTTGTTTTGTGTGCATTCCAGTTGTCAATAGAAAATCAAAAAATTCTCGTCGAACATGCGAGCACCAAGATTTTGCCCGACACACAGGAACAAAACAACGAGATTTGTATATATTTATGCCGACCACAAGTCCATTTTGTAAGCGATCTGCATAGTAAAGGGTATATCCATAGGCTTATTCAGGTGCTGTATATATACTTCCTTTTCTAGCTAATATTTACGAGGATGCTAACCAACTACTACTACAACTACAACTACTGTTGAGTTTTGGTTGAGGAATGGACACAAGCTGAGTGGAGAACAATGCGCTTGTGTTACTTCATCACACTGTGAAGAGCACTTACAAATTGTTGAGAAATATGCTCTGTTGGGGGGATCAGCGAAAAAAGGATATTATACTGGGATTTTGACAGGAAAACGTGGCAGTGCAACCTCTTTCAAACTTCCTCTCCATCTCTCTCTCTCTCCTAAAAGCAGACGTACACCCGGATAAAAACTTGCTTAGATACTTTATTTTCATAAGCGGTCGAGGATGAAGTGTATAATAATAAAGGAATTTATTCTGAAATTGTTTCGGACAGGTTTAAAGTAGCCTTCTCATCTTAACACTAAATTGTAAAAAAACATCTCCACGCTACTATTCCTCTCTTCCTTTGGAGATCACCGGAATATTCAAATATGCGTATGCACCTGGTGTGCGATCGATCCTGAGTGAAATGCACACACATCGTCTACTCTGGTAACGTCTTCATTGTTCCCCGTTATTAGATGCCAGCGTGAGTCGCGTATCGAACACTCGGATATTATTTTTGATAGGTTTTAACAAGCAAATCATAATCGTAAAGAAAGGATGTCGGATCTCCCTCTCGACTCCTGCTTGCATTTTCTCTTGTTATCGTCCACCTTACCAAATGAGCGTCACGACACATGATGAATTTATTTTGGCACCTCTCTCCTCACACATCCCCGTGTCTTCTCCACTCTCTTCATCTGAATGCGCAAACTCTAATTTATATAGACTCCTTATTTAGACACACAATTTCCATTTGGTCATTGTTATATCAAAAAGGAGTCATCAACACAAAAAATAACGTCAGAGATTGCATGCATGCTCACTTCAAAAATGTGTAGACTATCACTGACGTTTTGATGAGATGTATTTACAAGGGATTTTATGTCGTCTTTCAGAAAAGTGCTTTTCCAAACCATGCGCACTCACGCACATACGACGACGACAAGAAAGGAGAAAAATGTATTATTGGATAATAATGATAATAAGATGAGATGTTTGTGTGAGAGAGGAAATTTCTCATTTAGTACTTATTTAACATAATCAGCAGGATGGCAGCTGAGTGCCTGTGATCATCACGAAAGCGATATATGTATATAGTATTTACCATGTTGCACTCTCTGCAAAGTACCCATTTAATGTTGGCGATATTAAAACGGGAAAAAAATGTTTAGGGTGGAAAAAATAACATGATTAAAAGATTGCTTGTTTTGTAGCTCATCAGAAATCATGAAACTTGGAAAGGAATAAAATTGTATTTAGTTTATTATAAAGTTTATATGTATGAGATGGTCTGTGAGGTGCGATGTTCCGTGCAATAAAATGATGATCGGAGAGAGATGCCCGCTGAACTCTCTGGGGTTGTCCGTTGAAATATAAATAATTTTTTTCTTATTTGTGTTTGGATATCTCATAAGAGCATATCTCATTTGATCTCTCGTGTAATCGTTATAAAATATTTGAAATTTATTCAAGCGTTTTACATCTCACCGTTGACTGAACACGGAAAGTGTGTAAATTACAGCTTTTTTCAATCAGGACTACAATGATGAGAGCTTTTCACTGTAATTTTGAGGATTTACGCTTAATCCGTGGATTTTTTTTGCCAAACTTTAAATGGGGAAATCCCTAACTCTAGGGTCATGACTTCATAGCATGGAGCATTCAGTATTTCTCTAGTTCAGCTAAAATATAAAAATCAAAGTAGAACATTGTAAACAAATACAGTACAAGGCCGGTGAAGTGAAGGGTCGAGTGAAAAATGTCAAGCGTTGAATGAAATAATGGAGGCATGATTTGAGGAAAAAGGTGTGGGATATGAGTAAAAAATAAAAATATGTCTTACCCATGCATAAATGTAAAGCTAAAGAAAAGAGCAATTTAATATTATGATAAACGTCTCATAAAAAATCAGCTCCGATTCTTAACGAGTTAAGCCAACAGCAAACGAGCGTGGAGCAAATACAGGAATTGATAACGAAGTCATTTGCCACTCAATTTGCTTATGTAATTGCCTGTAAGCCTCATTTCGATGTGAAACGCGAGCAATAACAACTTTGGCACGAGTTTGCAAAATATTGCAACACTGTCAAACCAAAGTCTAAGAAAAACCTTCAGGACGGTATTTGACTCTCCGGACGTTTATGTGAAACGGAGTGAAATGCATTTAGACTAGAATGGAATACGAATAGAATTTACGGTGTTGTCACAAGTAATTGGATTATTTGCACATGGCCATCAGATAAACGTGTGATCTCGTTGTGTACACTTGTCATCACATTTACAAACTCTTCACAAGTTTATGAAGTTTATGTGTTGCTATAAAATGTGCGCATGTCACACTAAAATCAAGATTATTGCATTTGAATTAAAGAAATGAGATCAAAGTGAGGCTGTCAAGTGAGTATGGCGCTTTAAACGAAACATTTTGTGAGGAATTTTTTGCAAGTCATTCAGACCAGAGCACCGATACCATCGTTGCTTCCACATTTTTATGAACAGGCAAGTTTGTAATGAAGTCCCATTCACCTCGGGAGTGCACGCACGGGAACATCAAAGAAGCGCATAATTTGCCGAGACAAGCACCTATTTTCCAAGTTAAATAATCCTCATTTCCTTTCTTCCGTTGCTGACGACGAGAACTCTTTGCTCTCAGGCGGCCTAAATCGATTGTTGCGTTTCCCACAGAGAACTTACACACACCTCTCCCTCTCTCTTTACACAAGTTGACAACTTGCGCGAGTTGATATAATGGAAGTAATAAAATGAGCGAATCGTGTAGTACGCATATACCTTTGGTCTCCTCTTTAAAGCAAAATGGCACCAATAAAATGTATAATGACAAAGAGAAAGAGAGAGCTCATTGTTCTCCGTAAGCAACTCTTTTTGTCTTTGATGGCAACCATTAAAAGACTTGAGCTTTTCGCTGGAATGGCTTCCTCCTCCTGTGTGCTCGCTGTTTCCCTTGTTTTGTGGTTAGTTAAGCCCAACTTTTCTCTGTCTCCCTTTCTCTCTCACATTCGGTTCGGTTATGTGACTGACTCACACGGGAGAGGGAGAAAGAGAGTTGGAGACTTCGTGGATACGAGGTCGACACACAAAAACTTTTGTTTCCAGAGGTTTGTCTTTGCTGAGTAGAGACAGGGAGGAACTATATAATCGTTGTGTGTGTGCTTAGCGAGTATTAAACAAGTATATATAAAGAGATTCTCTCTGTCACTCCTTTCGCCCGGAACAGGAAGGGTTTTATGGGAATTGAGCAAATTATATTGCGCAGTTGCCGAGATAAATACTCTATTCCATTTGGTGATGATGTCTGGTAAGTAACTCTCAAAGCAGCAGAATTTCTCTGAAAGTACATGTAGGGCTCATTTAAGCCTCTTCACGAGTAACAGAGAGTGTGGGTAATAACCAAAGTGCAAGTTTTGTTTTATGAGGGGTCATCACTGGGAAAACGACGACTATGACTGGATAGTGGATACAAACACACAGCTATTTGTGTGACTATGTGTGAGAGAGAAAGAGTTGCTAGTTGTAAAACAAACGACACACACACGGAACAACTTATCAAATCATTACTAAATATAGGTATAATGTATGATATATACAGTGCAATCCGCATATTTTACACATACTCACTACACGTAATTGTAAATGGTGCAACAAACTCTGAAATGAATGACTTTCAGAACAATTTGCGTATATCCATACAGAGATTTGGTGTCACAAAAACTTTGTTTAGAGATCATAATATGCATTTAACGAGCTTGTATGGTTCAATGATTATGCAACAGAAAGCCAGGAGAAAGAGAGAGGCTTGAAAATCGCATGGGAAATTGGATGGAGAGCGTAAAATTGTCAAATCTTTGTATGCCTGAATACAGTTGAGTTGGTGCACTTTAAAAACATTTTTCTCCGAATTACGAAGGCGGGGTTTACTCGAATGAATGGGAAACTCTGTAAAAATGTGTTTTATGTAGCACTTTCAGCAATCATACATTACAGAATAGGCCCGTGTCCTCCGGGAGAGCTCATTTCATTCTGCCTAGTTTATTGCGCAAAATAATCAGTTTCATTGAGGCAATTCAGCAGTCAGTCACCCTTAAGTTGATGCACTTTTTGGGTGCAGGGAAACTTTCAGCTGCAATATGTTGAACAAGGGGCTTGAGATCCTGTAGGGATTTCCATCTCTAGTGTCGGTGAAGAGCAAGAGCGGAGGGGGAGAGTTTTTGTCAGTTAACAAAATGAAATGAAACGAGCCAAATGAATTAGGTAGCTCTCCACTTGGGAATATATGCTCTATTACGTGAGACTCGCATGTACGTGAAAGACATATTACACGGGATGATGGCAGCAATGAAAATCTCAATGCTCGTGTTAAATGACTCGAAACGGGTTGGTCGTATTTTTTCACAATAATTCACGCAACTCAATTATCATCCATCTTTATCCCTAACTTCATCCAATTCAGTGTACTGTATCTACAATATGGTACATATTAGACAACCTGACCAATTGTGGGGAAACGTGCGATTCTGTCTTTAGCTCGTTTCTCTAAGGGGTTCGTTCGTTAGGCAAAAATGTAGAGCAAAAGTTTCTGAGCAGAAGATTACAGTCACAGTGTAGAGATTTTTAAAGGAAAACAAGAATTCAACAAAAGTCAAGCGGTGAATGTGTTTTCAGGTGAGTCTGCGATGCCACCTTTCAAGAAAAAAGTTTGGTGGTTAACGAGAGAGAGAGAGACGACTATTCTTTCGTTCCAGGAACCGATCACAAAACTTGGAGCCGAGCCCTTGTTCCTCATTCACGAACCGTTTTTACGAAATGCGAATGATGTGCATGGCTGAATGGTTGAGAAGAAAGGATGAGTTAATTTTTCACTTTATTCTCTCTGCGTCCAAGTCATTGTTCATGAGCAAAGGTAAGGAAGAGAGAGAGAGTGATACAATGGAAGCAACTTTTACAAGTCATTTCACAGAGGGGAAGCTGCCCAAATGACTGTATTACCCGTATCATAAGGCCAGGGTTTTCTGTTCCTTTGTTCCCAAAGCCAGTTGCAGTTGGTGAAGTCAATAAAATCACAATGATACATAATGTCCTCTCATTGTCAATGGAGTGGAGTTTATATTTTAAAGAGAGAGTGCAAGTGTCCAGCCTCCCGCACGATAAATGTGAGCAAGCAACTCTATTATGTCCAAATACAAATGTCCAGTCATTCGAGTAACTACTGTCTTTTGATTTGTTCCAGATGCAAACTGGTCACCACACGGGACACACATTGTTATCTTGTGGATGTGGCCCGAGCCGACCGAGAAGTAACGCTTGTTGACCTTCAGTTTAAAGGGAATCAATCTAATACATGTGGTGATGGGAAGAGCTATAAGGTGTGTGAGCCCTTGTGGAAAATGTAAGAATAAAGGGGAGAGTCGATTCATCATTCGTCCCACTCGATGGACTATTATCTCATTGACTTTTGATCTGTTTCCAGCATTGTCAGCCACAATAGTGCGCGTACCTCTGCTTAAATCTAGCGTGCTTTTTGGTATATGAGCGAACGTTTTTCAATAGCTGTGTAATTGTCGTGAATCAATGAACCGACAGAGAGAAATGTGCATTTTACACAGGCTCTTTTACACGCACATTCTCTTTCTCCTTCTACTCAATAACGTCTGTTAACAATCAATGATGATGAAGTGTAACATAAAATGTGAGTGATGAAGTTGTTTTGTTGCCCATTATACACTTCCTTTAATGTAGTTATGAAGTCCGTATGACGGAGTGGGACGGACCGTAAAAGCGCAGAGAAGGGATGAAGAGAGAAAGAAAAATGTTGTTGACTCAGTGATTTACGCTGTAATGAGCTTGCATAAAAGACCAAAAATGTCTGGCTAGTGACTTACAAAGCACTTTACGATGAAGTTTGTGCCTCCTCTGAAATATATGTATCCTTCTCCGTCGCTTTACATTTAGATTTAGAATTACGTTACGTTCCTTCTCTAGAAATTCCAAAATTAGAATTTGAGTTTGTCGGTGGTTATCGGAAAAAATGATGGATGCAATATTGTATTGTAATAAATGTTTTATTGAACGTTCTTCACTTATGTCTGATTTTTAAACATGGACGAGAGTTTAAAACATTTTGTAAAGCAAAGTGTCCAGCAGGTCGTCAATCGCCAAACCTGAAAATTATCATCAAATACGGAATTCGTGTGCATCCGGGATCCAACTCAATGAATTGTCTTCCATTTGCCAGTATAAAAACCATAAGCAGACTCTGCAGTTGCATTTAACGTCGGCAGCCATATCTCACGAGCATAACCTTGCTCACAATATCTCACAGCACCTCTGTGATTACATGATGGCATTTTATTGTGGGAACGAGATGGGTCTGCGAATCATGATTCTGCTGCTGTTGCTGCGTGTGTGTGCACGGAATCGAGAACAAAAAACGAGATAGACTACAACTGACGAGGGAAGCTCTTTTATTGGGTAATGGGCTCGTAGTTGCCGGTCTATTAACTAAAGTTCATGAGTCAACGAGAGTAATGGAGACATGGTTGGTCGCAAAAAAACGCATTACATTTATTATCACTGTCGCATCTCAACGGAGAAAGAGAGAAATCGCCATTCAACGATCTACAAAAATAGTTACATGAGAACACACTTTACTTCTCTGAGCGAGATGGAGTGTCTACTGCCATAGCCTTATATCCTCCTCGACATCCCATCCGTTTTTGTGTGCTCACTCTCTCAGACATCGCAGCAAGACTCCACACTACACTTACTTGCGCACACAATGGAGCCATTTGATCTGAAGCGTGACGGAAGATCGATAGAGAAAAAAAGAAGAAAATTTCCTCATCTGGGACTCTGAGAAGAGAAAAGCAATGAGAGAGGGAGAAAACGATATAAAGAAAGTAAAAAAAGGCTTTTGGCAAAGAAAACGAGAATGATGATCAAATCATGAGCCAAAAGGAACGAATTTAAGCGTCTTAAAAGATATACTTTAACCGTAATCAGAGACTTTTACTGCCGCTTAATGCATCACTTTTTTACGTCCTTCTGGAGCGGAGAAAGGGAGAGAGAGGTTTTATATAGAGAAATGGTGAAAAATGTGAGAAAGTGAATGGAAGCATTTAGAGCACACCACTATACCATCATTTTTCAGCGAGCGTTGTGACATTTTTGTCCCCTTTGAAAAATTGTTCAGATTTCCTCTCTCTCATTTTCCATGATCACATACGCGTACATTTTAATATCCCTGTTACAGTACACTGAGATGAAAAGAGGATTGGGATATTGGGAATGATTTGCTGGGAAATTAAAGGGAGACGACTAATAGTAATATACATGCAAGCCTAGTTACAGTGCTATGTCAGAAATAAAAGGGTGTGCATATTGAGATTTTTGGGGTGGGGTCACAGACTGCCAGAATCGACCATGATGAAGCCATTATCCGAGATTTTTCTCTTCTCCGAAAAACTACCTCCTCCTAAATCGATTAAGGAAGATCCTAATGACTGTAGAGCAAAAACGGGGAATGGCTGATGATATGTTTTGGGATAGCTTTAGAGGAGAAACGAATGTGTCGACATTGGAATGAGATATACAGAAAGTGATTTGGAAAAGGGGAAAGGAGGAGAGATGGTAAGAATATGATTATGGGAACGGAAACCGGAAGGAAGGAAGTCGAGAGAGAGAGAGTCAGGAAATGACAATTTGGCAAGATCCCGAAAAAATAATTCTCTCTCCTATTCATGGGAAAGCGAAAAGAGCTTTTACTGCACAAAGTAGTGCAATATTCTGTAATACGTTGCCCATATATATTCCCGTGTTAAATAAATTGTCCAACAAAAGGGTTGTACAACACAAGTTGATGAATAATTGTTGTGATGGGCTATTGATATACGAATAATTTTTCATTGGCCTTCGCATCTTTTCCTTGAACTTCATGAAGAGTGTACGGATATGATGCTGACGTTGTTCACGGTTGATTTCCTTTTTCATCAACAAAGTTGAAATCGGTTGATGCCTGTCTTTTTGTTCGAGCACACGCCAAGTGAGAATGCATTATCTATAATTATAAGTATTTTTTAAAAGTTCTCTGCATTAAAGAATCGTCTAAAAACAGTATTTTAATCACCTTCCTTGGCGTGTGTGTGTGGAATGTTTTTTAAAGAGGGGTGTTTTCCCTGGAGAAATTGGCTGCAAGCGAAAATGCGAGAAAAATGCAACTGGCTTCAATTATAATGACAACGTTTCTCACATCCTGTGCATTTTTTAAACTCAAGCTGTCAGGTTATTCATATTTTTTTACTTTAAAATGTTGCATTTCCCCAAATTTCGGCGTTTGCTTTCATTTAAAACCCTCGTTATTCCGTATTTTAAAGGAACATCAGCAGTAAATACTAGGTTTCACATATTGCGTATCACTTTTCTGGAGCCGATAATGAGTGAAGCGTGTTTCTGAACATGGAACCATGTGCGAAAGCAGTTTTGCTCGTAAGGTGTGGGGAAAAGTGCTCCGCACATTTGAACACTGCAGCTGGAAACGTGCTTTTAATTTTTTGATTCTTTCAGTTCAAAACGGGAGCTAGGAATCACACGCTTAACATAGTGAGCAGCAACGAGATTAGATTCAGAAACACTTTGTTACAGCGTGTGACTAACAAGTAAATTCGACCAAGTTTAACAAAAAATTCTGGGTAAATTGCACAGTCAAAACTGCCGTTCGTGTGGCAGCAATAATAATGAAATTACGGAAATGATTGGGAAGTGACAAGCGGGAAAAGGTAAAAAAATTATGAGATATGTAATCGTTTCTATCTTATGAAAAGGCTTCATCCTTTTCATAACATAGCTCCAGCAAACTAATAAGGGCCGCATGTTGTCGGACAAGTGTTAAAAAGTCATAATCACACAAAGTTCTCTTATAGCGGAGCTTACACATGTTAGAGATCACTTATCTCGGTAATTGCTTTAAGTCAATCTAAAATACATACTTTGCACTTGGAGTTCAGAATTATTTTGATGTAGTGAGGGAGAGAAACGTAATATATATGATTATTGATGACGACCATCATCTGCCCCAAACAATTTGTATTACATCCTCACTAGTCAAACACATCCCATTTTCTAAAGTGGTCAGTCAGAAAACTCAAATTACATTTTTTTCTCATTTCCCTTTTTCAAAACTCTAGAATAGGTGGTATACACTGGAATACACAAAGAGTTTTTGGTGGAGGAACCTCCACGAAAAAAATTTAATTTACTGCACAACACCAATTTAATAGCGATACAATGAAAATAATTGCTTTATAATTTACACAAGTGGAACACATAATTATCTCTCTGACCAGTCTCGAATCTATTGAATTGATACACAAAAAAAGAAATGGAATGGTGAAACAGGCTTCGAAACACTGACCAGCTTGACAAGTCAGAGAGTATATGCAATAAATATCCTGCGAGTCGAGTCCCGAGAAAACAAGCGAAACGAGCAGACATCTGCAGATAATTATCCACTTGCATTGAGATGATGAGGCAAGTATATTTTCCGACTCATACCAAATGTTTTATGCATGCTGAGCAGCAGATAGGGTATATCTGCATATGAACCTACACGTTTGTACATAGTCTGGCTAAATAGATCGTAAATATGACAATGTACTCGTTTTTGCAGTAAATATCCATCAAAAAGGTTGCATAACAAGACACACGGGGAGAGAAGACTGAATGAGTGCTTATTACACACGTATATAGTAATAATAATACAAGTTATTGTAAAAAGAAAGTCAATTACGTCTCATCTCCGATACTAATCTCTTCTTTTGAACAGAGTCATGCAAAGAAAGCGAGTTTCTGCCATCCTTTCCGAGGCGATGCTTTTGGTTCGTTTTCACTAATTGCGTAAATCTAGCTTTGTATTCCAAAATGAACAAACATCGGTGCATTGAACGAAATATATGTATAACAAAGTGAGTATAACAAAAACTAGTTTTATCCATTTAGGCACATCGTAATACTACCTAATATAATACGTCAAGTTAGGCCTACACGCTACATCTTTAATTGCCAATAATCACAATAATTGTTGCAAATAGATCATTATACGTACATAAGCGAGCAACATCGAACCCGAAAACATTGAATACTATTCAACTAGGAGCTTGCGAAAGCACTAAAAAATAGTTTTATTTATAATAAATTCTTTGAACTGTAAAGACTGAATAGTAGATGCAAGTGTAAAGTGTGCAAACTTTGCGACACCCATTCTTACAATATTTTGGCATCACTTGTATCTTTTATCGTTTTAAAAGATGAAATTAGGAGAAATAGTAAAGCGAAACTAAAAGTATTTCTGTTGTTATATTAATTTATGAAGCTTATTTATGGCTCTCCAAACTGATTAAGAAAAATGGGAGACGAAGAGGAAGGTACGAAATGATTTATAGCTTACGATGTCGCCTTTGCATACTATTATGCTAAACTGCTGATTAACGTAGTCATTCTTGTTAGCTCAACAAAGGGAACTCTGGACATCCATATAACTCTTGAAAAACATGGAATACGGAAACCTATAATATGTATGTATTACTGGAGTTACATATGTAGTTAGTTGTCTGAGACGGTAGTCGGATAGAACCCGACAACCATTTCCCGGTCGCCCCTTTCCCTGCCGCCCTTTCCCAACAAGT